>VMBQ01002101.1:80473-144992 GCA_007657795.1 Dreissena rostriformis | reverse complement strand
TTTTTTTTTTTTTTTGCACTTTTAATTAAAGTGATTCATAAAATGTATGTTCTATTAGCAATGCTTCATGTTACTAATATCACCTTTATAAGTAATAACGAGGGGGAAACGGTACCCACTCTGCGGCGGAAATAGTGTTTAACTTCCCAAAATCCCAGTTATAAAACGATTGTTTGGCTTAGATGCATGTGCATAACATGTTCTGTTAATATTTTCGTAAATTACATCGGTAAATACCATTGAAGAAGTGTTATTCATTATTATTACCAAAATTCAACGTTGTAACATGGGGGATTTTGTTACCCACACAAGCGTTTGAGAGCGTATTCAACTTACCAAAATACCCATTATATATAGCTAATGCTATTTAAAAACTAATATTTTTTGCATTTTCAAATCAATAAATGATACAAAACAATTTTACCAGTGTAATGAGGGATTAAACTCAGGCAGCCGTCAAGTTTCAAGTGTATGCAAAAACTATATTGTATAAATGCATGACACAGAACCCTATCTCAACGACAGCTGCGCTGGAAAAACAGCGTAAACGACTTGTTTTTAATTAGGAGAACAAGGTTCCACTTTAAAAAATACACTACCAATTGTTAAACAAAAAGTTAAGATCTCCGAGTTCTCGGCGCTATGAAGATTTTATTCAACAATCAAATAGTAAAGCCCACTCTTTCCCCGATTATGAATGACGTGATATTGTACATAAAGTCTAACTTTCAGATTCTTTTAATCAGGACAACAAATTTACACGAAATGCATGAGCACGGTGTGCTTTTATTTGTGGCTAGACTGTGTTACTCGACGTGAACAATACAACTCGGCAATGCTTTGTGCATCGCACATTCTGTTTGAACAAAACGTTTTGTTCATAAAAGGTTGTATTTTCGCCTCGCACGTAAAGGTTATAAAACCGTCGGATCGAGCGCCCTCTCTATTACAAATAGGTCTAACCGTATGGATGAAACCTACGGATTTTATTTGCAATGGAAACTGCGATATCTTCTTGATTGGTACCGATTGCTGAATTGTTTTTGTGGCGCCGATTCTGTTTTATATTTAGGACGACAAGAATTGTGCAAAACATCTTTGTAACTTCGTCTGTCACGATCATCATGCCTTTGAAGTATGTTACCAACTTTTGTAAACTGGTTTTATTTTTGCTTTACATTAAACGTATATATTTAAGCATACTCGTGTGGGTATAGAAATATTTGGGAATATATTCTTTTCGAATATTGATACACATGGGACACTTAAGAATACAATGAAATTCATCTTCAATATCATTAAGATGGCAGAGGGTACATTTTATATCCTGTCTTTGGACATTATTGTGACGACCGATTTCAATATTTAATTTGTGGTAAGATAAATATAATTTGGCCACTATATTTGTTAATTTTGGATTATCCAACTGGCTTATGTATGCTGAGTTTTCAAACTTAAGTTTATTTTCTCTGAACGCATCAAGAGACGTTGCATCTTCTAGTCCTGACCGCCAATTGCTAATATGGATATCGCGAAGTCGGATTCGTAGCTTTGGGATGCATGTTTCTATTTTAACAGAGTTCGGATATAACCATATTTCATGTAACCCAGAGGATTGAAGTAAAAAGCGCACCTGTGAGGCCCAGTTTGTACGGGAGTTGTTTTCATCATGTTATGTACCTGATCATTTTAAATGGTATTTAAAATTCAATTGTCTCGTTTAACCGAGTGAATCTCTAAAAAGTATTTAATCATTCTTATGTATCGTTCGATTTAGTGGAAATCTACCCAATTCACTATACGATGCAAGAGTATTTGTAGAAGGTTTACATTAAGGACCCATTTACAAAACGTTTTGTGTACTCTTTCTAAAAAATCTCCTTGATCATACCCCCAAACTTCTGAACAGTAATTTAATACTGATAGTACGTAAACGTAGAATAGGTTGAACATTATATTAAGTGGGACTTAGTTATTCTTAATTAAAGACATACGTGAGTATAATGATCTTAATCCTTTTCCCGCTAGTGTTTTCGTAGCAAAAGCGAATGACCCACCACTGGAAAACACAACCACTAGATAGTTGAAAGAGTTGACGACTTCAACTTCTTGGTTATTTTAAAGACATTAGTCGTGTAGTCCTACCCTCCCCATTTTCGAAATATCTCGCCTTCAGTGTTTTCGATATTAACTGTTAAATTCCATGTTTGACAAAGTGAATGTAGACTGTTGAGGACATTTTGTAAGCCATTTTTAGATTCTGAAACGAGCACTGCGTTATCAGCGAACAATAATATAATTATTAAGCAAAGAATGATGAACTGGATTGTTAACGAAAACAACTCAATACAAATGTGTAGGTATAGTTAAAATAATGTTTTTGGTTTCAGAACTACATGAACACTGATTTTCATGGTTACGTGTATCAGTTTGGTACCTTTAAAGTAATTAACAAGTCATTTTTTACCTTAACTATGTTAATAGTAAAACAACATTGAAAATAATGTTCAACGAAAATAGCAGAATATGGTTCATCTGAAGCTATCATTTACTTATAAATGCCTCATTCGGTTTTTTAAGGGAATACGGAACTGGTCCCTTGTTCCTAATTCAGAAACGAAAATGGTAAGGAAGTATTAATACACATAATTAAGCATAATAGTTTTAGAATGCTTGTTTTTTTTAAATATATGAAGAATGATGTTTGTTGTCATTTGGTTCAGTTTGGAACTTGTGAAGGTTTGACTTAAGTCAGAGAATACCTTTATTCGGTTAAATAAGCAATACGGAACTGGTTAATTATTTGTTTATTCAGCAACGAACAAGGAACTGGCTTATTTAATTATAAAATTATTCGTAAACATGTTTACAAATTAAAAAAATATCATAACTAAATGTACAATTATTTTCATAGTTTTTGTTACAAATATATTGTTATTTGCTACTCTGAAAATGTAAGATAGTTCGGTTTGAATATGTAATAAGGAACTGGTTCCTTTTTCCTTTTTCAGGCGCGAATGTAGTCGTCATTTAACAAAAAAAAATATAATTTGAAATGTGTACAATAAATATGTTCAATATCATACGTACATATAAACTAATTTTCATTGAAACGATATATTTTATTTCATTCATTAATGCCTGTTCCTTTTTCGGTTTCAATTTAGGAACTAGTAACTGGTTTATCATAAAAACAACTAGAACATAATAAATGTGTCTCAATAAATATGTGATATATCCTAGCTAGGTATGCAATTCTTGTCATTGTATGCTATATTTTTCAAGAACATGCCAGTTCTTTAATTGCTCTGAATAAAGCATAATTAACTGATTCTTTTTTCCTCATTCAGGCGGTAAAAGGGAGCTGAGTAATCATTAAATAAAACTAATCAACAATGTATATTATAAATATTGTTAATATTCTTCCGGTATTTGCAATTATTTTCATTGATATGTTATGAACTTTGGCTCATTTTGTATTTGTAAGCAAATGTTTGTTCTCTATTCACCTTAACTAAGGAACAAGGAACTGAGTCATTTTCCTTATTTCACTGCGAAAACGTATATTAGTTACCACTACATAAAACAAGTATACATGTATTACAAATAAATAATTTTATTTATCTTTTTAGTAAGAATTCGGAAGTTTTTTTATTCGATTTTAGTATGGAAAAGATGAACCGGCTCAGTGTTATCATCTAACCTCTAAGAAGGAACTTAAAAAAGAATAAAAGTGCTATACAAAAATGGTTGAAATATTGAAAATAATCTTCAAGCGAATAGAATAAACCCGAATTTTGACCACAACACATAAAGCAACAAATGCACACACCAACAGTTTCTTATAGATTTTGAATATTGAATAAGGAACTAGTTCCTTATTCAGTATCGTTGAATTACTCTATGAATTAAAAACATTTGATTTTGTTTATATTTATTTAAGAATTGTACGCATTATTTTTCTAAAAAAGCTTATGCCAAATAAGTTTTAAGCTTGATTCAATAATAAGGGATTATTCCTTTTTTTGAAAATACTGATTGATACACACTGGAGGCAACAGTACGATGACGATGNACCACTTAAGTTTACAAAACTAAGGCAAAGAGTAGAGATCATGCAGAGAAAAATACATATTGGGAGACAATAGCAAATACAGGGACACTACCAATTGTTTAACAAAAAGTTAAGATCTCCGAGTTCTCGGCGCTATGAAGATTTTATTCAGCAACCAAATAGTAAAGCCAATTCTTTCCTCGATTATAAATGACGTGATATTGTACATAAAGGCTAATTTTCAAATTCTTTTAATCAGGACAACAGATTTACACGACATGCAAGACAACGGTGTGCTTTTATTTGTGGCAAGAATGTGTTACTTATTTGCAATGGAAACTGCGATTCCTTCTTGGTTGGTACATATTGCTGAATTGTCTTTGTGGCGCCGATTCTGTTGTATATTTAGGACGACAAGAATTGTGCAAATTATCTTTGTAACTTCGTCTGTCACTATCATCATGCCTTTGAAGTATGTTGCCAACTTTTGTAAACTTGTTTTATTTTTGCTTTACATAAAACGTATATATTTAAGCATACTCGTGTGGGTATAGAAATATTTGGGAATATATTCTTTTCGAATATTGATATATATTGGACACTTAAGAACAAAATGAAATTCATCTTCAATAGTATTAAGATGGCAGAGGGTACATTTTATATCCTATCTTTGGACATTATGGTGACGACCGATTTCAATATTTAATTTGTGGGAAGATAAATATAATTTGGCCTCTATATTTTTTAATTTTGGATTATCCAACTGGCTTATGTATGCTGAGTTTTCAAATTTAAGTTTATTTTCTTTGAACGCATCAAGAGACGTTGCATCTTCTAGTCCTGACCGCCAATTGCTAATATGGATATCGCGAAGTCGTCTTCTTAGCCTTGGGATGCATGTTTCTATTTTAACAGAGTTCGGATATAACCATATTTCATGCAAACCAGAGGATTGAAGTAAAAAGCGCACCTGTGAGGCCCTGTTTGTACGGGAGTTGTTTACATCATGTCATAAACCTGATCATTAAAAATGGTGTTTAAAATTCAATTGTCTCGTTTAACCGAGTGAATCTCTAAATAGTATTTAATCATTCTACTGTATCTGAATCACTATCTTTCGATATAGTGGAAATCTACCCAATTCACTATACGATGCAAGAGTATTTGTAGAAGGTTTACATTAAGGACCAATTTACAAAACGTTTTGTGTACTCTTTCTAAAAAATCTCCTTGATCATACCCCAAACTTCTGAACAGTAATTTAATACTGATAGTACGTAAACATAGAATAGGTTGAACATTATATTAAGTGGGACCTATTTATTCTTAATAAAAGACATACGTGAGTATAATGATCTTAATCCTTTTCCCGCTAGTGTTTTCGTAGCAAAAGCGAATGACCCACCACTGGAAAACACAACCCCTAGATAGTTGAAAGTGTTGACGACTTCAACTTCTTGGTTATTATAAAGACATTAGTCGTTTAATCCTACCCTCTCCATTTTCGAAATATCTCGCCTTCAATGTTTTCGATATTAACTGTTAAATTCCATGTTTGACAATATGAATGTAGACTGTTGAGGGAATTGTGTAAGCCATCTTTAGATTCTGAAACGAGCACTGCGTTGTCGGCGAACAATAATATAATTATTTAGCAAAGAATGATGAACTGGATTGTTAACGATCACAACTCAATACAAATGTGTTTGGTTTGGTTTGGTTTCAGAACTACATGAACACTGAGTTTCATGGTTACGTGTATCAGTTTGGTACCTTTGAAGTAATTAACAAGTCATTTTTTACCATAACTATGTTAATAGTAAAAATACATTGAAAATAATGTTCAACGAAAATAGCAGAATATGGTTCATCTGAAGCTATTATTTACTTATTAATGCCTTATTCGTTTTTTTAAGGGAATACGGAACTGGTCCCTTGTTTCTAATTCAGAAACGAAAATGGTAAGGAAGCAGTAATACACATAATTAAGCATATTAGTTTTAGAATGCTTGTTTTCTTAAATATATGAAGAATGATGTTTGTTGTCATTTAGTTCAGTTTGGAACATGTGAAGTTTTGACTTACGTTAGAGAATACCTTTATTCGGTTAAATAAGCAATACGGAACTGGTTAATTATTTGTTTATTCAGCAACGAACAAGGAACTGGCTTATTTAATAATAAAATTATACGTAAACATGTTTTCAAATTAAACAAATATCATAACTAAATGTACAATTATTTTCATAGTTATGTGTTACAAAGTTTTTGTTCTTTTTTGTTTCTCTGAAAATGTAAGTTATATTTCGGTTTGAATATGTAATAAGGTACTGGTTCCTTTTTCCTTATTCAGGCGCGAATTTAGTCGTCATTTAACACGAAAATATAAGTAGAAATGTGTACAATAAATATGTTCAACATCACTCGTACATATAAACTTATTTTCATTGAAACGATATATTTTATTTCATTCATTAATGCCTGTTCCTGTTTCGGTTTCAATTTAGGAACTAGTAACTGGTTTATCATAAAAACAACTAGAACATGCCAGTTCTTTAATTGCTCTAATTGCTCTGAAGAAAGCACAATTAACTGGTTCTCTTTTCCTCATTCAGGCGGTAAAAGGGAGCTCGGCAATCATTAAAGAAAACTAATCAGCAATGTATAATATAAATATTGTTTATATTCTTCCGGTATTTGCAATTATTTTCATTGATATGTTATGAACTTTGGCTCATTTTGTTTTTGTAAGCAAATGCTTGTTCCCTATTCACCTTAACTAAGGAACAAGGAACTGAGTCATTTTCCTTATTTAACTGCGAAAACGTAAATTAGTTACCACTACATAAAACAAGTATATATATATAACAAATAAATAATTTCATTTATCTTTTGAGAAAGAAAACGGCAGTTTTTTATTCGATTTTAGTATGGAAAAGATGAACCGGCTCCGTATTATTATCTAACCTCTAAGAAGGAACTTAAACAAGAATAAATGTGCTAGTCAAAATTGTTGAAACATTGAAAATAATCTTCAAGCGAATAGAAGAAACCCGAATTTTGACCACAACACTTAAAGCAACAAATGCACACACCAACAGTTTCTTATAGATTTTGAATATTGAATAAGGAACTATTTCCTTATTCAGTATCTTTGAATTACTCTATGAATTAAAAAGATTTGATTTTGTTTATATTTATTTAAGAATTGTACGCATTATTTTCCTAAAAAAGCTTATGCCAAATAAGTTTTTAGCTTGATTCAATAATAAGGAGTTATTCCTTATTTTGAAAATACTGATTGATACACACTGGAGGCAACAGTACGATGACGATAAAGCGACAGTACGACGGTGCTAACGGTTAAATATATCGCATCGTACTATAGTAGTATCATGTCTTTATTATCGTTATGTGGCGCTTTAATTTCGAACTGTGTTATTTTCCTCATCTAGCTGTCGTGAATTTGCGTTATCAGTTTAGTATAATACTTTATGTTATCCCCTAAATGTATTCCGTTATATCCCGTTGTGTTTCGTTTGTTAATGGGGATTTTTTACGTCGAAAATCTTGTGCTATCTAAAGAGATTTAACTCAAAACTTGACGATTTCACGATAATGACGTAATGTTAATCTATGTCTCGTTTAACAGAGTCGTGTGTCGCGTGTGTAAGTAGACAACTCAATTCGACACAGGACACTACCTGTCATATGCATAGTTTTTTTAGTTATATAAACATTGTGCTAATTGTAAAAGAAATATCAGAACATCAATAAACATGAACAAATGAAGGTCTGCTTTATTTCTACTATGGCTGTTTTAGCTCATCTGAGCACGAAGCGCCAAAGGTGAGCTTTCGTGATCAGTTTATATCCGGCGTCGCATGTATGCGTTTACATTAGGCTCGTTACCACTCTAGAGTCCACAGGTTTAGCGAGTTATTTTGAAACTTCATCAAACTGTTTATCTTGACAATATATAGGCAACATTCGAATATTGGTCGCGTGTCCAAAAACAAGATCGACGATTCAAACCAGATAAATACAAAATTACAACTCTAGATGCAACCTTTTGGATGCGACCTTAAAAAAAAAGTAATTTGTGTCAAGTTGGGGTAAAAACAGTTTTGGTTAAAACTAGGCAACAAGTCAAGATTTCATTATTTTGTGTACATTAAACTCAAGTGAACGCTTGAGGGACAATATGGGACGTAATAACCTAAAGCTAGTTAACATTCGAGGGGGTCAGTTATTTACAAATATAAAAATGTCATAGTGTGGCCGGCCTATGTATTAATTTACCCAGCCATGTTCCCCATGTTATCAATTGCTTAGGTGGCCTTTTCCTGATATTACATATACCTGTCTGTTTCACTGCTATATAACGTGTCAATCTGTTGATAGTAAATACAGTTCCACGCACACAGGCAAAGATGTACCACGCACACAGGCAAAGATGTAGTTACGCTTTTTCTTGCTGTATTGGGCGAGCCCCCCTTCAGGGGTTCGCTTGTATCTTATTCATTAACTATTGGATTTGGATCTGGACTTTGGAAATTGTTTGTGTTGTAATTTTTAGGTAGCAAAATAAAATGGAATCTTTATCTATGTGTTTAGCGTCAATGTTCAGATCAAATAAAGTTTCAAATATCGTTGCCCTTTTTAAAACAAAATATAGCTGATATTTAGTAGCACTTGTCTTAACATTGTAAGCCAGTTATTACAGTGTGATGGGACTCATTTAAACTGTTAATTTATTACTAAACTATTAAATGACACTGCGTTTGAAACTAAGGAATGTAGATAATTAAATACATTTGCCATTTCGTAATTTGAAACTAATTATGCTTCCCTTGTAAGCGAATGAATAAACAATATGTTGGTATTTTTCAAGTGAAAACAAAATACTGAAAAAAATACATACACTTTTACATTGTTATCTCATTTGTAAATGTTTAATACATACATTTGTGTTAATGTCTAACGTTGTATTTTAACGCTGGTTTATGGCGCGCTTTTATGCTCTAAATATCAATGCAGGTGTTTTTTTTGCAGACACTCGGTAAAGTTGGTGCAATAGTGAGTGTGGACAAAGATATACTCTACATAAGTGTGTGCGGTAATGGTCACTACTACAGGCCAAGAGATGTGGCGTTAATGAACCGAGGTAAGAATACACACTTAAATCAGTTCCTTCGTTTCAGTCAGGAGATAAGGAATAAGTAATATGGACATGTAATTTATATTTAACAGTTGAAGAACATTTACATTAATTTGCTCACAATGCTTTATATAATATTAAATATTGGCTATACAGTGTACATGCACAGGAAGCTATCAAGTGAAGAACGGACGAAAATTGGCGACACCGAAACTTTAGTACTGTGTCATGTGTCACGTTTATATGTATGAATTACAGCGTTAAAAGATGATATATGGAGACGTTTTTAATTTAATTTAACACTTGTGTATTCATCGTTGGTGAATGTAACTCAACATTAACTTATTAATATAATTGTGTTATGTGTTTAACAATCTGTTACTAAAAATTTCAAATTATTTAGGAAATATTTATTTATATAGCCTGAGTAAGTATTATTTTGGAGTATTTTCGGGTAGCTCTTATTATTCATTGAGCACGAATGTTGGAGAAATGATGTACAATTGATTTAATATGGCTTTTACAAAACAGGATAAAAGATACAGTGCTTTTTCACACGTTCATACGTCTGTTTATTATTCTCCCAATAGTCGCCACTTTATTAGTCCGCTCGAATGATATTTCGTTGATTTTTTTCTTTAATATGTAGCGTCCCACATCAATCGACATCTCTCCGTGCTTCTGTCTGTGATTTATTTCGTTTCCGCGTGAGCTCTCAGACATTTTCCGAGTGTGCGTGTATTTCGAAGTTTCTGTGGTCCTTCCGCGAGGAAGGTTGTATTATATTTATACAATTATATATAGTATCCTTATAGAGTGAACGTGTGTATACTACTGGGACTTAGTTCCGCTTTCATCATTTTCCCAGGATTTATTGACTTTTGATTAGAACTTGTCCCCACCGAAGGATTTGATGAAACTGTAAACTGAAACACATAGTATACACTTACGTTCATTGTCAGGTAGTTCCGCTCCAATAATTGTTCATGTATTTATTGCTCTTTGATTAATACTTATATGACAATATTCTATATTTTTCTAAAGAATTTCTCGTGCCCCTTAATTTCTAGCCGAGATCTAAGGATTTTATAAAAAAAAAAACATATTAATATTATTGTGCTACAATGTGTTATTTTCAGAACCGCTCTAATTATTTTTCATGAAGTTATCGCCCATTAATTTAAAAATAGACATGTTAAAGGAGCTCTTTGCTTGTGCTCCCAATCTCAGAAACGTATTGTTCATAATCTGAACATAAAGTGTCTCTAAAGAAGTATACCTGTGCAAGTTTCCCGGTGCTATAACGATAGTTAGTGGCTGTATCGTTTTTTAATTTGTACATATGTGTATGCATTTGCAACATCGCTGCAACTAGTTAACCAAGTAAACATTACATTTTAGACATTGCTCTTACCAATCAGGCCATATGTACATAACGGTCATTTTATTTTTTTAATGATTAATACTCGGTGGCTTCATTTTTGTGCTGCCCTGCTTTCGATATACCCATGCATTGACAAAAAATGGAGATACAATAATTTCCTTGTTCCTCGATTCTTATTCCTTACTCGAATAAGAAATAAGGACAAGGTTTCTTCTTTATTCCAGCTTAACATGTTTGATTTTAGCTTTTTAAGACACTTAATACATACAATTATTCTGTTAATCAAAATAAAACCAAATGGTATTGCATTCATAAATTGATTCACGAATAAGGAATAAGGAACACGTACCTTATTTACCAAATAGTCNTATATATTAAACATTATTTTATATATTATATTATATATTATATACTTAAAAGGTAGTCGGTGAGATATAATCGTTACACTGTTAGTAACTGATGGTGTATGGGATATACACCCTCAGTAATGTCATACCATACGAGAGCTAGTTACTAACAGTGTAACTTATAATATAACGATAACCCAGTTCTTTTTTCGCGGTTGAATAAGGAAAAAGATACCAATTTACTATTCAAGATTCAAGCCTTATAGGGAACTGACATACATTAACTTAATAATAAGTTAAATTGAACCAACGCGTACCACATTCATATACAAATATAATGGCCTGCACGAGCGAGAAAATGCGTTTCCGGACTAGGAAAACATATACGAAGAAAGCACGCAACAACAGCACGTATGAGCATAGGTTTTTGAATTTTAAGAAAATATATAGAGGCATCTCTTTTTAATATTCCATTCTTAGCACTGACATTCACGATGTCAGAAATATTGACATTCGGTTCGTATACCGAGCTTAACAGTTTCGCTAACTTCGGAGTAGGACTGGTTACAATGGAGATCAGAGTCGGTCTTAGGTCACCAAGGGCCCTAATTGTGTGCCAAGGTTAACGGTCTCCTCATGAAGCGTTGGCCTGCACGAGCGAGAAAATTCGTTTCCGGACTAACAAACCATCAATGAACAGCGCATAGGTTTTTCAATACAAAATATATTGAGGCATCTCGATTTTACATTTCGTTCTACGAGCGGAAACTACGCTGCTGCTTCCGGTAGGGTTTCGCCTTTATGATGACGTATTGAAATCGTTTTGCATCCTTAATCATATCTCATAATAACTGTTTAAAATAACGAACATAATGAGATTCTAAAACATATTTATTATCTGGCCACCGGATTGTCTTGACCAAAAGTAAGGGTCATATTAACATTAAAAACTTAATGACGAATTAAAAAATAAAAAACACAAAAATATTCGACCTGGCCAATTAATGTCTCCGAATATTGAAACCGTCATAATTCCTTATTCGGAGGCCTTTTTATCGGACGATCACTATCGGATAGATTATTGTATAGGTTGTATTTTAGTTTAAGTATGCTATACGTATGTATTCTTGCTTTTTTCTATTGTGTATTGCATTGACCATTCTCTGAAAACATGGAAGGAACTAGCATTTTTTACTTAAATAATAAAACAAAAACAATGGAACACATATCAAGGAAAACCATTGTACATTTTGTATATGTTAGTTTGAGTTGTTAGTTTATTATTTTCAAAATATTGCTACATAGTTTTATATAATGATAACACAGTTCCTTTTTTACGACTGCATACGGAAAAAAAATATCATTCATTATTCAAGCCGAAAAAAGAACGGACATTGTTTTCCTTAAACAGAAGTTACAATTAACCTAAGTGTTTCCCATATAAATGGAAATAACCGCAGATGTTTGTTGGATATAACAAATAATAATTACAATATATAGCTTCTTAGTTTAACTTATTAATAACCCAGTTTCTTTGTCGAAGCTTAATAAGGAAACAGGAACCGGTTTTTTATTCCTTATTCAAACTGAATGAGGAACTGGCATTTTCTTACTAACCAACTAAAGTAAAATGAACTAAACAGTATTAAAGATCAATGCAAATCTGTGTATATGTAGGTTGAATATAAAACCTATTCTTTGCAATAAATTTCTATTTAGTATTATTCAATTATAAAACACAGTTCTTGTTTCGTTGTTGAATTAGGAAAAAGGAACCAGTTGCACTAACGTCTTCGTAAGACTCGTAACCTTGGAGACCAGAGCGCTTTTAAAGGTCGCCATGGCCCCTTATCGTGTGCCAAGGTTTAAGATCGCCGGATATACGGGTTTTCAGGCTTGTAAAATCTACGGAAAAAACAAACAGCTATTAGAGCGCGTTCGTTTGCGCACAGGTTTTTGAATGAAAACAAAAAGATATTGTAAATCTCGATTAACTTTCCGTCTACTAGAGACACTCGGGCCACTGGTGCCGATGCAGTCTCGCATTTATGGTAACGTCAGTGATGTCGAACGGACGTCAACGCTGTCCGAAATATTTGCCTTCGGTACGCAAACATAACGCAACAGTTACAATCACAAACGCGTAGTGCTGGTTACAATCCGAACCATCGCCGCTGTGTAGATAACCACGGCCCTCATCTTTTACTGGGGTTGAAGGTCGCCGGACCGTTGGCATGAACGAGCGAGAGAAAGCGCATTCGCATATTCTTGCTTAAAAACATATCAGAAGAAAACATCCTGTTACAGCACGTATTCGTTTAAGTTTTTGAATTATAAAGGAAATAGCATATTGAGGCATCCCTATGAAACTGTTCAGTGTACTTGAGTCACATTGGCCGCTGCTGCCAGTGCAGTCTCGCCTTTTTGGTAAATCTAAGGGATGTCGCACCGACGTAAAAGCTGTCCGAAATATTGGCTTTCGGTACGTATACGGAGCGCAACCGTTACGCTTGGCGTAGGATTGGTTACCATCGAGACCATCGCAGTTATGTAGATACCCACGGCCCTTTATCGTTTGTCGAGGTTGTAGGTTGCCGGATGTACCTTTGGCATGCAATGGGAAGAACACGCACTTAAAAAAATATATATTAAGGAAACAATCGATTTCAGCGCATATGCGCAGATGCTTTTGAATTGCAACACAAAAATAAAATATTGAGGCTTCTCATGAAACCTTCAATTATCCTATAGACACATACGCTGCTGCATCCGGTGTGATCTCTCCTATATGGTGACGTGGTGTTATCGTTTTGCATCCTTAACAATGTCCCTTTGTCACTGTATTTGTATAAGAACGAAATCAGATATATAAATCATGTCTAGTATTCAGCTATCGGATAGTCTTGACCAAATATGTGTCAGATAAAACTTCATGAACTGTGAAAGAGATAAGAACATAACACGGAACTTGCATTTAAAAAGCAAATACAAACGATAATACAGCTATGCTTGAAGCCAGTGAATCGAATTTAACCGTCCGAAAATATGACCAGGGAGTCATGAACTGGTCACAGTTCCTTATTCGGATAACTTTATTTATAATAATCACTCTCGGGTAGTTTATTTTCAAATGTTGTCCGTCTTTGTTAATCTTTATTACATTACATGGCTGTGTTGTATTGTATTTCTACTGTATACTTTATTTGACAATACGATGAAAACAAGTATTAAGACGACGATAATAAGGAACTGGCAGTTTGTTAAATAACGTTAAAATTTAAATAAACAAAAGTGTTTCACACATAAATATAAAATTGTGGTATATATATATTTTATATATTAAAACTATTAGATGATTAAGTAACAAAGCAACAGTTGCTTATTCGCCTTGAATAAGGAATAGGGAACGTGTTCCTGATTCATTATTCGTACATTAATTAATGAATTAAACTTCGATTGGTTTTGTTTTAATTTACTTACAAATTGTTAGTATTATGTATATTAAAAGCTTACTTCATATATTTAAGCTTGAACAGAGAATACGGAATTATTTCTTATGCCTTTTTCGAATGAGGAATAAGGAACAATGACTTACGAGCCAACTTTCTTTTCATTTACGGAATGCGTTATCGCGCATCATCTCTCATTTTAACTAGTTCTTACTATGTGGTTGTTTATATAGACAAAAGATTATATCGTTCTAACATTATTTATTTAACTGTGTGAGAATACAATTTCAAATATATTTGTGTTAAACAACGCGTTTTACATCCTCTGTCTATGAACATATTTTAGATTTTTATTGATTTCAAATATCATTAATTACCTTTTGCATTTCATGTTTGATCTTCAAACCATTATCGTGTATCTAAGCTTGTTTTCCATGAAATATCTTGATATGATCGATATAAGTCCACGTGACTTCTGAAACAACAATTCATAATTCAAAATATATTTTCGAAATTAACAATAACATTTTTAACATCCATGGAAGCTGAAGCTATTTATATTGATGAACACAAATCCAAAAATGACTAGTGAGTGGTTCAGTTGATTGAATCTAATATAAAATTTCTGTTTGAAATATTACACTTAACAAAATTATACGTTGTCAGTTTGGCAATCGGAGAATAAGACCATTTAAAGGGACTTGTTTAGATATTTTAATTTGGGTTTTCGTTTCTTATTTACTATTTAAAGCATTTTTTTGTATGACAAATAAAATACGGTTGTTTTTACAACATGACCTCAATAGGATTGTACTAAGGATCCTCGGGATCAAAGGCATTTAAATTAACACGTTCGTCATTCGGGCACAGTTAACTTTGGATACTAAAATTAATATTCATATACCGTAAAATAACTTATTGTAATATAATAATGGACACATTTTATTTAGAAGATAAAATATAATGTAAGTATGATGCTTTAAATGGAGCGAATGAAGACAGTGTGTATTGTTCCGTTATATTGTTGGGGATCTCTATTTAAGATTGCAGTGGCGTACTGGGTATGGTGTTCGCCTAGCGACCGGGAAGTCAAGGATTCGTTAGATCTCCCTCAAAGAAACGAAGTACTGGTTCTATATAGGAAACGGACTCAATTAGAGTTTCAATAAGATTTCAGCTTTCTGTTCTATTGAGCTTCAAAAAAAAATGGTTTAAAGTAAAGACCTATATTAATTTCTTCATTGAATTTGCTATATTATCCGGGTTTTTAAAGGTATGATAAATACTTTATGTAAGAGCTGTTCATTCGACCAACTTAATGCTCACCTGTGAAGCATAATATAGACGACCTGTTTATGCAACGTACTTCGTCGCAAAGACAAAATCGGCAAGTATATGCGTTGACATTTACCAAAAAGAAGAAGTGGCGGGAGTCTGTTGAGCTACTAGTTTATGAGGCTTATAGTGTTAACAGGACGCAGCCGAGCCACACGTTATCATAAAACATGACTGATTAATAAAACACGCTTCATTATTTTCAACAAATTCGTTTTATGTCAGAATTGTGTTTACATTTAATACAATTAAACAATTTATCTTCAGAGTATTTTATTTTTGTAATGACACATCATTTAAAAATTGGAAGNGGGGGGGGGGGGGATAGTCGCTCCTTTGTTCTGCCGCCCGAATTCTTACTTTCATGGACTTAAGTTTGCGTTGATCTGTAACAAATTTTCCATAAATCATGTTCGCCCGTCCGTCCGTCTATCTGACTCTCCGTCCGTTCGTCGTTTGGGTTAGTCCCAGTTTGGTGTCTGCGCGATATCTCAACAGTCATGATCCGAGTTTGATTAAACTTAATATGCAGCGGGAAGGCTTTTCTTAAGTGATTATATGATAGCAATGGGCGCATCGTTGTAATTTCGTTCCGGTCCAAAGGTTTTTTTAAGGGAAAATATTTCAGTTTGCTTATTGTAATGAATTTATCGTTTCCATGGAAGATCTCGGAAACTTATTACTTGAATTTGGCAAAACTGTATATGCACTATCATTTTAAGGTTGACATAACATAACATGTTGTCTTTTCGGTTCATTTGTTTCAGTGAATGTTTGTCATTGAATAAACATTCATTTCCGCATTTGATCAATGACGCTTATTGTCAGAATTGAATTAAACTTCATATTCAGTATCCTTATATGACCTGCGTATAGATTAAGTTGCTCCGCTTCAATAATTTCAGTTACAATTACTTTAACGTTTCTGTGTCAGATAACTGGAACTAACCATCCTTAATTTTATTAAACGTAATGTTCAGTTTTACTACAGTTTGGACGAGAGGATATCGCCATGTCGTTGTTGGGGTTTTCAGTTTTTTTGTATTGTCCATGGACTAATTCTCCGTTTCCACAAAAGATCAAGAACACTAGTGACCCATATCTGATAAAACATTAAATGCAGCATCCGTAGAGCTTTTACATGCACAAATTATCAAATGTATATAAGGATTTTGAAGGGCGGTATTGCCCTTTCATTCATTATAAATCATTTGCAAATGTAGTATTACGTGTTTTACCCGATAACACAGGAACAACTGATCAGAATTTTTTACATGTAATATGCGGTATTTTTTTAAATGGTGGACGTGCTTATATTGTCAGGTCATAGATCATCACTGATTTTCGAAGTCTTTTAAATTATTGACTTTCGAGTAATAATTTGTTTCCGCCTCTGACATGGGAAACTAATGACCCAAATTTTAAGCATGTACTGACCATGAAAAATTGTATCATCATTCCACTTCAATCTGATGTCATTGACATTTTTCCGATCCGCCTGTCTTTAACAGAGTAATGGCCTAGATTTCATGTTCCCAGGCAATCAACCAATAAGTCAATAAAACATTCGTGTTGCCCTTGACAGCCGCTCTCATCTGATATTTCTTATAAACATGTAAGTACATAGTTGAAGGAATATCTGAATGTGGGGTTATCTGTGTCTTTTCAAACGTGTTAAGGTCATAGGAATTTAATTATAAGTTAAACGTCCAGGGGCGATTTTGGTTTCCTGGTTACCTTACGAAAAAAAAACAACAATAGACCATGTAGAAAAGCGAGTTTATAAAAAAGCATACAACGACCCATATTCCGATGCTCCTTATATGACTCGATAAGAGCATGCTTTTTTATATTTATTTTGGTTGTATATTTTACGTTATTGTCAACGATGATACGTTCATACCTTTTTTTGCAGAATGTAAATAGACTGTTTTTTCCATATATTTTGAATGACGTTGTAAGACTCAATTTAAGAAATTTTAGCTAACCTGAGCACATAGTGTACATGGGCAGCTTTAAGCATACCGTGTTGTCTGCCGTCAGAAAGTCCGTGCTTTCGTGCGCGCATTACCGCCTTTGTTCTAACGTCTCCAATTCCTGAACCGCATGAAACATCAAAATGAATCTTCACAGAAAACATCATTTGGCTTGTACAAATCGTCTTGTCCATTGCATGTCGCCGGAGCTTAAATGCATTTTAAACATGAAAACTTAAAATGTCTTCTTCTGTGAAACAAATGGTCTTGCGCCTTACTATATGGGAGGTAACATAGTCTTGTGTTACGCTAATGCATTTATCCAAATCATATCCCTGGGTCAACACTGGCAATCGATTAAAAAGTTCAGATTTTGATTTGCGTTTAGTTTTTTGGGGAGGGGTCAAATCTTAACTCAAATGTAACTAAACATTGTGAATGGGTTATGTTGTGTTAAATATCACTGAGGCATTTCCATTTGAGATCTCCATTACTTTAAAAATTCGTATCCGATTCTAGTAGTTGTATCAGTATGTGTGGTCAATTTTATGGTTTGTACACCTCCATATGCTAGTGACGTAAAATAAACTTGGATATTATTTATTGTTTTTACCAATTTTGTACCAAAATAGTGTACAACTAGATATATCAGATTTGGAACGCATGATATAAATGCACGATATAAGTATATTGGGCGGGCAAGTGGGCAGGAAGATTGTGACTAGATACGGAAAAAGTTATGTAGCGATGGGAGTACGGGAGATGAACTCGATTACGAAACACAACGCTTTGTTAACTACAGTACGAACCAAAAAGTATTATGTTTATTCGAAGCAATAAATAGGATCTTCGAAAAAAATTACAATAAAACTATACATATCTAGTGCTTAGACCAAGTTAAACAAGTAACCAGTCGTGTAAAATGAAATGATCAAAACATCAATATCCATTCTCGAAAACTACAAATGCTATATTACAAATCCATAGATCTGGAAGCCCGAAGTAGAAGAAATCATTTCATTTACAGGGGACTTTCAGAAATCATACAACACGCCTTCTGTAGGGACATATTTTTTTTTATTTACAGAACGAACAATATATTAACCCTAGTGAAATGTGCATCGAAAGTGCACACCGTCTTGGGACTACCAAAAACACACCAGTGGAATACAGAAATGACCCCAAACGCCCAATAATTGTGCGATTTCGAGATTATTTCGACACAGAAACAATCCTAGATCATGCGTACCAACTAAGGGGAACCAATTTCCGAATCGACAGAGATTACTCGTCAGAAATAGTCGAAGCCAGGAAACACCTTAATCAAATAGAAGAAACGAAGACAGCCATTGTAAACCGAGAAAAAAATCATATAAGATATCCCGATAAACTGTCCATTAACGGGCGACCCATAAAAGACTTGTTTCCGAAGTGGTACGAACTCCTTCGAACCAGTTGGTCAACGGCGTTCATTGTACACCAATAAAAGCACCTTAAGCAGAACACTCCCGCTAAATGCTCAAATAGAATCCATTACTACAGCGACATATATTCATCACCAAAGTCCGGGCAAAGAACAAAAGGCGCAGATCACACCAATAATCACAAACAATAAAAACGTAGAAACGGAAGTTTTTAACGAAATGCAGTCGGATTCAACTATGTACCACGCCCCCTCAACAGACAAACCACATCATCGAGAGCAATCACACGAATTTGTTGCCGAACCACCGCTTTGGGAAAAAAACACCAGAGAATCGGAACAAACAATACCAAGAAACAACACAACATATACGCACGGCATCGGCATCTAGGGGACGAACGACCACAAAATCCAAAAACGTAAATGCACTCTCCAATGTTCTCAAAAACACAATGAAAAAAACTACACAAGGACCACGGACGCCACATGCAACGCAAAGAGACAGCTCCGCTGCTATAACTAGGGACACGGGGAAACCCAAAACCAATGCACCACCCAAAGACGAAAACAATCCGAATTCAATAGACAAACCAACTGCAGCGACAGACCAGGAACACCCAATCACATCACAATAGGAAATACAGGAGAAAATGGACTCGATTTCTGCCCTTCGAATATTCGAGGATTAATTGGCAGACGATTTGACAAACAACATTGAAGAAGTGTTATCATTATTTTTGAATTAAGACATAATTTTGTTAATAGAGACCTGGTTGAACAAACACCACAATTGCAAAGTGGATGGCTTTTCACATTTAATACTGAACAGAACAAACAAGCATAAAAATGCAACAAGGGACAGTGGCGGACTTATTTCATATGTTAGAAATAATCTAAATCAAAATGAAGAATTGCTTAAATATAAAAATGATAGAATAATTTGGTTAAAGGTACATAAGTTTGTGTTTAACTCTGACAATGATGTATGTCTATGTCTTTTATACAATGTAATAAGTTATAACTGGCAGTGCGAGAGAAGTGTATGATGGTGAAAATATTTATTATTCATTAATACACGATATTGTAGAATTCAATGCTATATATGAAAACAAAAATAGCTTTATAATCACAGGTTTTTTTAATTCCAGAACTGGACATCACAATGACTTTGTAAATGATGAATACCTGTATAACTTAAATATGATGCCTAATGATTACAGTACAGATGTATTCTTGCTGCGAAACAGTCAAGACATAATTGTAAACGAAAATGGCAAATTGATTATTGACTTCTGTAAACAAACAGGCCTCCGTCTCATAAATGGTGTATGTGAAGACTCGCACACATGTATAGAGGACGCTGGTTGCAGTTTTGTTGACTATGTACTGTGTATGCCTGAAATGATGCCAAATTCACACAATTCTCAATATCAGATCCAAACATAAAATCAGATCACTGCAAAATAGAATTTTGCATTAAAACTGAAAACAGAAACACGGAATTAAATGTAAACAGTGAAAACGAACCAAACACCCTACCCCAACTAGATCATACTTTTATTTGGGATGAAATTAAAATATTTATATTTTTTCAATAACCTTGAATCTGATGAAATAACACATGAATTACACAATTTAACCTCAAATATAGACACAATTACCCAATCATCAGAAATTGATGATAATCCTGAATCATTTTGCAACTTATTAAACACAACTTGCTCACCATTCGAACAAAAAATCAAACACAGAAATGATTTGACAAAAAAGTTGGTTTGGTATGACAGTGAATGTAAACGAAAACAGGCAGATTTTTACGAAACACTCAATAATTATGGATTAGATAATAGTGACGAAAACAGGAAAAATATGGTGCAAGTCAGGTCAAAATACAAATCATTCTTAAGATCAAAAAGTTCCATCAATATAGAAAAATACAGAAAAACTAATAAAGGCAAGAATAAACACCGCAAAGGACTAATGGAAACTATTTAAAAGCATATATACAAACAACACATCATATCACATAATACCTTTGCTAGATATGTTATAGCAGTAAACTGTCCAGATTCAACATTCTACCAAGCAGATGAAGACACTCTACATTTTAATGAACGATATGTTAAAGGGGAATTCAATATTGTGTTTGAAGAGCTTAATATCGAAATAAGCAATGATGAAATACTCACAGCCTGTAAAGAGTTGAAAAATAAAAGATCGGGAGGACCAGACTACTTCATAAACGAATTTTTCAAATACGGCATAAATAATCTTCTTAACTACCTAAGTAAGTTATTTAATAAGATCTTCAATTTAAACTACTTCTACAAAAACTGAAAACGGTTTCATAATACCAGTGCATAAAAAAGGAGACATAAACACTATAGAGAATTGTAGAGGAATAAAAAACTACTAAGCACACTCGGAAAACTATTTACAAGAATCCTCATTAAAAGACTTAATGAATGGGCAGAAAATTGCAGTCGTTACGTAGATGCACAAGCCGGATGCTGATGAAATATGTGTACCACTGACAATATTTGTATTCAACATGCAGTACTACAACACATGTTAAACAACAACAATAAACTATTTGTCCGTTTCGTCTATTACACAAAGGCCTTCGACTTACTAGTAAGAGAAAATATATATCGCAAAAACTTATCAAATACAAAATCAGAGGTAAAATGTTAGACATCAACAGATCGCTCTACTCAAATGTTAAATCATGCATTAAATTTAATAACTGCTTAAGTGAAAGCTTTATATGCAACCTCGGGGTCCGTCAAAAAGACTGTTTGTCACCGTTTCTTTTTGCAATGTATATACACGACCTTGAAGAGACATTGATAATAACAGGCCACAAAGGCATACGTATTCACATGCTAAAATTAATCTTACTCTTATTTGCTGATGGTATAACAATAATGTCAGAAAACGAACGAGACCTCCAACATGGACTAAACATTTTGTATCTATATTGTTATCAATGGAAACTGATGCTGAATGTTCAGAAAACAAAAGTATTAATATTCACAAAAGGGGGAAGAAACTCAAGGGGACAACATTTTCTATATGTCAACCAAGAACTTAAAATTGTCATACATTTTCAGTATTGGGGAAAAACACTTCCTCACAATGGTACTTCAACCTAGCATACGATAAACTTGCAGGCCAGGCCCAAAAAGTCATATTTTAATGAATATCCTATCTATAGAAATTCACCGATATCTCAATTAAACACTCTTTATCACTATTTGATAAACTAATAACACCAATTCTGAATTATGCAAGTGAGGTCTGGGGTTTAAATAACAGTAAAAGATCAGAGACGATACACTTCAAATTTTGCAAACAGCTTTAAGGAGTTAAGGTACAAACACAAAATAATAAGATATACAGCAAACGTGGGCGATTTCCTCTAAAATACAGCATTGTAGCTTATATTATTCGATACTGGCTCAAAATCTTAAAATGCCCAGAGACCAAACTAGGTAAAATCACATATTAAATGATGTTGAAAGAACTAGAAGCTAACCCAAACGAATCATCTTTGGTAAAATCATTAAAAGAATGTCTAGAACAATTAGTGTTTTTCATATATGGCTAAATCAGGGTGTTGAAAAGGAAGACTTTTTCATATCATCTCTTAAACAAAGAGCACAGGACATTTTCTTGCAAAACTTAAACAATGAATTTCACATGTCTTCAGAGGTGAATGTGTTTCTGATAATTCGAAGTTAAAATATGCATTAGTATATAATGGATTCTGTTTATGCCATGCTGCCACTTTGTGCCCATTCAATCATGTATGTGCATTTCTTATCGACACTTTGCTTCAGGAAAGACATTTTGTTTTTATCAAATGTCGTTACGAATATGATATTGATATGATGTATGGTTAATGCTGAAAAAAAAAACATGTCCTACACAGCATTTATTTTTCAGGGCGCTATGACCTGTTGAAGGAACACTTTAAGACTCACACGCCGGCATATGAGAGAGACGAGCTTCAACAAGCTGTAATAAGCGAAGACAATTTCGAGAAAGTGACCGCAATAATACGCAAGGCTTACAAAGTAAGGCTGAAATTCGAAATTAAGACATGAACACATAATTGTCCGATGACTAACAAACGATAAAATCATGCCCGTTTCGTTCGTTTAGTTTAAACGTATTTATTCATTTCGTAATCATACAATCAATACATTGTTGGTAACAATGCAACAGTTGCAAAGTATAAATTTATGGATTAGAAAACAAGCATAAAGCTTATATTAATTCTTTTCCATGGTGGAGTTGACTCATATATGTTTTGCATTTAGGCGGCCACAATAACATGGATGCACTCACGTAAATGTTAGGATTGTGATTGGATCGGGTTCAAAGTTAAAACGGAATCATGGTAGTGTGGATATATGTCATACAAACAAAATGAATAATTGATTTAGAAGGTACTGAGGCGTAGTGTCACAGAGGCCCCTACTAGGGTCGGGTCAAAGTCCATAGCAGCATCGTTCTACGAGTCAAATCGTTTAGTTGCTTCAATAAACTTCTGGACGCGAAGAAATAATATAGTGTTTTCCTGATAGGTCAGATGTTCGTCACCATTAAGAAGGTTATTTACGGTTGTTGCGCATGGAAGATTAGTAAAACAATGTTGTCGTATGTGCTGATACCTTGGACAGTGAATCAAGAAGTGAGACGGAGTTTCAATGGCACCACATATGCAATCCGGTGAGGAAGTAAGGTTTCTGCGATGTAGATCGTAGTTCAAGGAGCTACAGCCAAGTCGCAGACGAGAATGATAGATTTGTAATCTTCTATCGCCAACGTTGAATATTGGACACGACTTTGTTGGACATTGAGTGATTTTTTTCTTAAATTCAAGAAGTGAATTGGAGTTTCTGATGTCAGGAGAAAGATTGTTCCAGTGGCGGATGGCGGAAGGGAGGAAGGAGTTAGAATATAGTTGAGTATTTGCGTAAACTGGAGGTATGCCGTTTTGGGATCGGAGGTCATAGGCCTGGGATGTGCGAACTGGGATCAGGTTGCATAGATAGGAGGGTGCTATATTGTTCTGCATTTTGTATATTTGCATCATACTATGTTTCTTTCTTCGTTGGGAGAGTGATTCCCAGTTTAGGTCTTTGAGAAGGCGGTCGATATTGCAATACTTTGTAGCACCTGTCACGATCCTTGCGGCTTCAACTTGGACGGATTCAATGTCATTTTTTAGAGCTACAGAACAGTTGTCCCAAATGATATCGCCATACTCAATAAGTGGTCTTATAAAGGTGATGTACATCTTTTCAAGATTTGACCTTGTCAGTGTATATTTCAGACTTCGAAGTATACCGATTCTCTGCCAGGCTTTTTCAAGGATATATGATATGTGAGAAGACCACTTGGCGTCCTCAGAAAGGACCAAGCCTAAATGTGTGTGAGTTTTGACATGGGCAATCGAAGTTTGTTCCATTAAAAGTGGTGGATGAATAGGTTTGATGCGTTTTCTCGAAAAGAGCATACATTCAGTTTTTGAAGGATTAAATGAGACCAGCCATGATTTGGACCATGAGATTATGCGAGACAAGTCAAGATTTAAAGCGACAGCAGATGAGGCTGGATCTTCAACAATTATGTACAGACTGGTGTCGTCGGCGAATAGACGAATGTTTGCCTGGATGTCTGTAACTATGTCGTTGATGTAAATTAGAAAGAGGAGTGGGCCAAGTATGGACCCCTGTGGGACGCCAGCTTCAACCGTAGTCCAACAGGAAGAAGAGTTGCCAATGACGACACGCTGCTTACGGTCTGATAAATAAGACCTGAACCAATTTATAAGGTTACCTTGAATTCCTGCTGCTGATAGTTTCTTGAGGAGCCCAGGATGCCACACTCTGTCAAAGGCTTTGGAAATATCACAGAAAACGGCTCGAACCTCTTTGCCTTCGTCAAGAGCTTTAAGGATATCGTGGTATAAAAAGGTCAGCTGGTTGACCGTGGAATCACCTTTCTTAAAACCTGACTGGAATTGTGTGATCAGATTATTGGAGATGAGATAGTTGTATAGATATTTATGGATACAGCGTTCCATGAGTTTTCCAAGACAACTTAGAAGGGAGATAGGACGATAGTTAGAAGGCAGTGACGGGTCGGACTTTTTAAAAACGGGGCATACGTTAGCTAATTTCCATGACGATGGGAATACTGACTTAGAAATGAGTGTTGTGAAGATGACAGAGAGCGGGACACAAAGTTCATGAATTCCTTCTTTGATGAGTCTAGGGCTTATCAAATCGGGTCCACTTGCCTTTGATGGATCAATGAGCGTCGCTGCGTCGCGGACATCCTGTGCTGAAATTTGAATATCTGAGAGGACGTTATTGGTGATTGAGTTAATTTCAGGGATCACGTGTGTGCTGTCATCTACTGTTGATTGCTTAGTGAAGAAGTTGTTTAGGAGATCAGCTTTCTCTGCGTTTGTCGATGCTTCAGTGCCGTTGTCAATAAGCGTTGGAATAGTGGTGGAGGACTGTTTATTTGAAAGCTGTTTGGCCATTTTAAACCAAGTTTTAGTGTCAATATTATCAGAGTTTATTTTGGAGATAAGTTTTTCATGGTGTGCTTTTTTAGTGTCTCTGATGACTTTCGTTGTTTCATTACGGGATTTACGGAATTGAGCCCATGCTGCGTGTGTGTTTAAGTGTTTTGCTTTTTGGTGAAAGCGGTTACGTTTTCGTATAAGCAGACGAACTTCTTTGGTCATCCAGGGCACGTCTTCCGGTCGAATAGTTACCACCTTGTTTGGAATGCTGTCAGATGCAGCAGAACAGATATTGTCAGCTACCTTATCAGCCAAGCTATTAAGATCTGGATCGTTAATAATCGAGTCCCAGTTAATTGATTTAAGATTGTTTCTAAATTTTGTGTAGTCGCCTTCGTTGTATAACCAGATGCGACGCTTGTAAGTTTGAGGCTTAGGTTTTACAAAGTTAAGAACAACGACTACTGGACAATGAAAGCGAATAGTATTAGGAACAAAAGGGTCAGCAACGAAGCTTGAGAGCACTTGTGAGGGATTTTTTATAAAGATGGGATCAATTAAGGAAGACGAGTGTTCAGTAAAGTGTGTCGGAGTGGTGATGAGTTGTGCAGTGTTGTAGGAGTCCATAAGGTGCGTTAGTCTGTTGGAATGATTGGTTAAAAGATTAATGTTGAAGTCGCCAGTAACTAGGATGTTGTCAAACTGTCCATCAAATGCTTGGTCGAGACTCTGCTCCATGTTTAGCCATTGTGTATTATTAGAGTCTGGTGGGCGATAAATGCCACCAATGAGAATTTTCCGATGATCTATGTGGATTTCAACCCAGAGGGCCTCTAGGTTGTTGATGTGAAGATCAGTACGTGTCGTTGCAAGTATGCTTTCCCGAACGTAGATTGCTACTCCACCACCAATACGGTCTTTTCGATCACAACGGAATGGTAATTTGAAGTTAGGAATGCGTAGTTCAGCGTCTGTAATGGATTGATTCAACCATGTTTCGGTGAAGACTAATACGTCATATGGCTGAGCCTCTACTGAAAGTAAGTCAATTTTCGGCAATAGACTCTGGATGTTAAGGTGCATTATGCTGAGACCGTGATTTGTAAGAACCGAGTAGGAAGTTTGATGCGTGTGGGGGTCAGGGCCTGGGTTCGATTCGATGTCGCCAGATAATGTTAGTAACAAGGCATACAGGAATAGTTCGTACAGACACATTATTTGCGTCACAGATAGGGCAGCACCAGGGAATATATGTTTAGGTATTTGAGAAATCATGGAGGTTGGTGGTTGTAAAGGTGTGATCCCGGTGCTGAAGCGTAAAACGCTGACCGTAATGAGAAGAAGCCGTATGGACCCGAACCCGACTTACCCGAGAAGGCCCCTGTGACACCAAGGCATATTATCAGTACCAGAGCAATCATTTCCAAAAGGCAAACGGAGGCAATTAGACGCGGGGGATAAACAGTGATTTAGAGACATTTTCGATATGTATGTGTATTGTTTTATATCATTCGTGTTTATTATTTGATATTTTAAAGTTACATGTTGATATGGATGGATATTTTGGCGGAAAAGTGATTATGTTGTGCTTGAGGGTGCTCTTACTATGGCGAGAGCTTATTTTGAGTTATATAACGTTTTAAGGCAACCCCAACATGAAAAGTAAAGCAATATTTGCAAAAGTACATTATAAGAGTTACACAGCAATTGTACAGATATATTAAGGCCATCCGGGTAAGATGAGAGCATAGACGTAAGACATAGTTGAAGTAATATGGACTCTACACATAACAATATAAAAGGGTCGCATTGCTGTATAACAATTAGGATGTTGCTTAAGATAGTTAACATAGCTGTGTTTATGTACGAGTCAAGTGCCACAAATATCATTTCATGAACAAAGCAGCGGCACCATACACAATAAGGCGCTTAAGATAGCTAACATATCTGTGTTAATGTACTAGACAAGTACCACAAATATCGTGTATTGTTGGAGCCGACGTAAAACAAAGAGTTCAGCCATAGTCATAGTTTGAGTTATCTACGCGCTTATAGTCTTAAGGAACTCTCTAAAAGTAAATAAGCATTAGGCATGCGTTTTAGAAGAAGTTAAAAAGAATATAATGGGATTCATAAGTAAATGTTAAGTTCAATAATTATGTGACATTTTATGAACAAAGCAGCGGCACTACACACAACAAGGCGCTGGACTGTTTTGGTCTGTTTTGATTGTCTCGTGTAGAACAAACAAGGTCGATATCTTCGACGACGGCACGAGGATTTGAACAACGCTCAATAAGGCTAATTAGGATAGTCTAATCTGGCTATTGTATAGTGCACAAAATAGCTTACGGATCTGGCTTAAACCTCGCGAGATCGTGTATAGAGTCACATTTGTGGATTTTCTCTTCGTGGTCCTTAACTACGATTTTTCCATTTGAGGTCCAGGTCCCTAATATGTGACCGTCCTTCTTCAGACGACGCGCATAAAAGAACACCTCGCTTCGTTGCTTCGATAGCTCCTCGTTTAGAAAGACGCCTTTGCTGAGCGATTTGCGAAGTGATAGGACGTTTTGGCGGGCTCGATATGTCGTAAACTTGATGATTATGTCACGCGGTGGCAATGTTGACTTCTTTGAGGGAGAATTTCGTGTAGACCTATTTAGCCTGTGCATATTATCGACTTCCTTGAGGGTGACGTCGGAGCCAATTTGATTGAAGATGTCGGTGACAACTGAGTCGATATTTTCTTCAGCATGTTCAATCACACCAGATAGGCGCAAGCAATTACGCCTACTGTATTGGTTGGACTTGTCTTCACTTTTCTCGAGGGTGTCGACACGCTTTTCAAGGTCCTTGACCTTGTTACGAAGCGACTCGTTTTCATTTTGTAGGGATGTTATAATGGTTTGAATCCCACACATAACCTCGTTAACAATGCTGCTAACCATCTCAGTAAGTTGGACATTTAACGTTGCTTTCAGCACAGATGCAATTTTTTCAACTTGTTCGTCATTTAAGTTTACAGAGAGCGTTTCGTGTGACGACGACTCAGCCTCGATTGAGCCAAGCCTAGATTTTTTGACAGCATCCTCTTCTAATGGCGATGATGCGTCGCGCTTAGCCGTGCTCGCTTTAATGTTTGGAGTAGCGTTCATTTCGACGACGCGTTCTTTTTTGGACAGTATAGGTGCGAGATACTCGGGCGTGGGTTGGCTTACACGCAATTGCTGGTCAACACAGTAAAATATCGGGACAGTTTACTGATTGTCTATATTGAAGCTCAATGTAGCGAAACGTAGGTAAACACAGTACACAGTACATAGAAAGCTTTGAAGGCGTTTTAAAAAGATTACTTAAAAGTCATCAAGCACTTCTATATTCACCTGAACTGCTAGGCATTCCGTCCATATAAGTATCCGAAACACGTTTGTTATGTAAAAAGTTCCGAATAAGAAGGTTACATTATATAAATCCGACGTTTACTGTCCCCGCACGAAAATCACTACTCCATGTTATTGACCTAGTTTAGTTTCGTTCGTTTAATGTATGTGTTGCAATCTAAAACAAATGCCGCGTAAGCAAATATGATATATGAACGACACTGTGCCTATTAAAGAAGTGTACAAACATCTGATGCACACGGAACTGGTTATTCTTATAAAATGCGTCTTGAATGTGTGATTGAAACTCAAAGTGAAAAGTGATTTGTATAAGAAGATGCATTATTTCGAATTCACCAAAAGAAATAAATATTTTGTAAGCTTATTGGATTTCGACAAGATACGTTCAAGTTAGACATGTGTCGCTATTATGGTATGACAATACCCCACGCAGGTGTTTCTTTGTTCACATTTGTTGAATTCAACGATCGCAAAACATAACCCTCTTACCAAATCTAACACAGACTTAATATCAATATCTTCTTAATAATGTCGTATCGGATTTTTATTTTATTTTTTTAATACCATGTACAGCTTATTAACTCATCATATTGTGGAAAATCCAATCAATGTTACAGAAAAACGTGTAACGTTGGAACACACATTAAAGGGATTCACATGTTTGGAACGCATCAACTTGTTTCCCATTAAACTCCAAAGCCACTACATGCCCGTAAGGCAACACAATGTTATGTAACGTATGCAATTGCGTTTTACAAACAGGGGTTTTATGTAATAACGTTTTCCGCGTGTCTTCTTCCGGCACTCTCGCCGTCTTGCCGCCCTGTCCGTTGGTCCTGTGTTGTGCCAATCTTTAAATATGTTATTCCTTGATATAGAGTTCCAAATTCAGGTCCGTCATATGTCAAAGTCACTCCATACCAATGTCAAAATGGTTTCGATTTTGAAATCTCTACTCTGTTAAGATTCTCTACTTGCAAGGCTTCATGTAAATGGCATATTAACGTTCACTACGGTATTGCATTTACGAAACAATGTATCAGTTTATTGTATTTACAGGTTGAAAGACACGTATTCTCATTTTTGCGATCACTCAATAAAATATTAATTTTCAAAGTTATACAAAGTTGTCCACGGGGTCATTTAAATCGGGCGGTGGACAATCAACTTATGTAGTTAACTCGTTTTGAAGGAAATGTACATGAAATACCGCGTTACCCCATGCACACTATCAAAACGGGTGTTATGAAATGGTCATTCACGTTTAGTGATTTTAGTAAAGTGAGTGCGTATCCCACGAGCGTAGTGAATCGAAAATAATTGGCATCGAATATATTTGTTTCTTTTTTTTTATCAATTTAACATTTGTATTTGATACACAATTTATCTGATTGAAAATGTAATGTAAATGTCTTTTAATTAATCTATTTTGGGGAAAATACCGTTGGTGTCCTCCTTATAGGTCATATATCGATGGGGTATGTGTGTTCGCTTGTATAACTGTGTCGATTGTGATAGTAAACATGTTGGTAATGTTTGCATTTGTAAGACATAGCTATCTACAGTTGAGACTCAATAGTATATACATAATAACTAATGACCTTTGCCTACTTGACACGGTTTATAAGCTACACATTTTTAAAATCGTTCAAATAATGTATTTTTACTTTTATTTATGAAATACAAAATAAACATTAGGTATGTGTGTGTTCTAAAAATATGTTGTTGAATATGGAATGTATTAGTATATATGTGTACCATTATTGCACCATGTTTTATTGAAGGATGTAAACAGAAGCTGTGAAGAAAGAAGCTGTGAATACGAACTAACCACGAAAATCGCTGATTCACAAGAAAAGAAGAATAAAGAACGTTATTTGAATCCACATCACGACCTTTTCGTCTTAGTGGAAAATTCTACGTTTATGAAAGTCGGTGATGTAAATGAGTTTCGAGCTAATCTTGAAAAACGAATTTCGTCCGAAATGATCCGATTTAGGATGCAAGGTAGGAAGCTATTCTATATCTTCGTTTATGTTTAAAATGTTAACATTATTATGTTTTAACATCTTAAGTATGGTAACGGGGTTACAATTAAACGTGTCAAACAATTCATCATCGTTTCCAAGTAAACGATAGTCTTTTTGTAATGATATTTTAAACACTTTACATATTATAAGAGTGATCATTATTTTGAAAGAATTATATTAAGAACATACAGGTTGAAACATTTTATACATCACTGGTATTGTCATTAACACAAACCGGTGTAAGTCTGTTTTCTTAACATTTGAAAACTCATAACTTCCCTCTTGTTGTTGGCCTCTTCGCAAGGGCAATTACAATATGATCCTTTATTTTGGTTCCCAATCGATGGCAATACATCTTGTCATCCATATTTAGCAATACTGATTGATGCCTATATATAACAAAAAGGATTTGTTGTATGCAACATATGATCTACATATGATCAACATCCTCTACATATTTGAATCATGCCCACCGCAAATTATAATTAATGCCTTTATGCGCTGATCTACAAACTTCCTTCCTATTAAATGTTGGAATATCGAAATAAACCTTTAAAGGGAAACTTACTAACTTTTATACTGGGTACGTACGCTCAAACAGGATACGGACCTTCCGGTAGGAAAATATTGCAATTAGCTCATCGTAAATGTTCAAGTTAAAACATATTATAACCTGCCGTATCTACAACTAAAAAACGTCTTCAACACACTTCAGTTTAAACACGCCTTATCCTTTATATCAATCAGGTGTTACATAATTGTGGTCATATAATACAATCTATATCAACAATAATATTTTCTATTTTATTTTAATTCTAAAAGAAGGTAGCTAAGACGCAGAATAATGAGTTAGCGGCCGTTTAATATTGCAAGGATTTGATATATAACAAATCTATGTGAACATGAAACTTATAACTACGTCATTAAAGCTCACTGGGCCAGCGCCTTAAATCTCCAGATCAATAATGCGCATCGAGTTCGTTTGTTATATCCCTAACACTCAAAGTAACGTAACAAATACTTAACAAACTTATATCAAGCATTGTCAGTTTTGTGTGTGCAGTGAATCAGTCGATTTCCTAGCAAATTTATCCATTCAAGCCTAAAGCAATACTAAATAAGAAGACCATTTTAAAATAAGCCTGTGCATACAATCAAAACGCTGACAAATAGAAATACTGTTGTCGAGACAGAACCATTAAAGAAGTAAACACATCACACTGTTTGCTTGCCATGTTAGAACTTCAATTTAACGCGGTTTATCTGTCGTTTTCTTAAATACATCTATAACATACACGCGCATTTTTAGATGGGTGTATTGATTTAAGATGGTTATTATCATTGCTTTAGAAAAATATCATTTCAGCAATCATTCGCGAATGATTTTTTCTTCATTTAGTTTGTTTAACCGATATGCTTTCTGAGCTTTCTCTGTTTTTATGGATTTCCATATCGTTTGTAGACTAAGGATAAAGCGACAATTGTTTTGTTGTTGCATTTTTTGTTTTCATGGCTCAGTATCTGGTTAAATATGACCACTCCAATCACACATTTGATAGTATTTTTATAGGTGTTACATCATCAACTTTCGGTAATAATTGATTCAATGCAAACATGTAATTATACGTCTTTTACTATCCGGATGGTATTTTTTAGGTTTGGGATAAATACCTTTAAAATACATACTTGATTATACAGACAGTATTATGAATTTTAGAATGTAGGAACAATGGCGGTTTGTGTTAATTGTGATTTTAACAATTTGTAGCAGGGTTCGGTATAAGGAGAACTTAAACTGCCTTGCTATATGAGCTAGCTTATATAGCGACGCGGTAGAGTGTCTGCCTGATTTGGAACATGGAGGTCCCGGGTTCAATTCCCATGGTGGTCGGGGATTTTTCTGGCTGGGTTACGTTTACGCTCAACGTAAAAAACCACCGTTTGTGTCAGACGTCCCAAAGATGTCGTTGCATAAGAAAATTCGTGGAAAAAAATTTACAATAGGAAAGGGTGTGTGTAGCAGGTTTCGGTAAAAGGAGAACTTATACTGCCTTGCAATATGAGCTAGCTTTTATAGCGACGCGGAAGAGTGTCTGCCTGATTTAAAACCGGGACTCACGGGTTCAATCCCCATTGTGGTCGGGGATTTTACAAATGTAAAATAAAAGTGGATACATCCAATATAAATGATTGATTGATCAAAATAAGGATATTTATTCACGCAGAACTTACGGTCATAGGCTGCTCGAATGAGACCCGAATGAGTACTGTTGTTTGCAGACATTAAAAAAAGAAAACTATCTCGCCTAATGGCGACCACTGTTTTCCACGAGCCTGAATCATTTTAGAATAAAGCAGCGATATAACAACATGCCATATAGAACAAATGTTCTAAGCAAGCTTTACAATTATAAAAATGCGAGTTATTGAGTGTCTAAAGCTTTCACTTTAGCCAATATTACGACTTTTTTCAATATCACATATACGACTTATCCCTTAAATTATCGATCACATTATATTGACCTGATATTGAAACGAGAATCCTTTTATTTTAACCTACTCGGACTAACGCGTCAGTTATAAGCTCGTATGAGGATCAGGTCAATGCAAGACAGTTCGAACGTTTGGTTAAGCTCGCTCTTTTCCTATAAACATGTATGAATACTACTATAACAGATAAGTCATTAGCTCCCTCCATAGGATTCAATAGTATAAGATAAACACAAATACTTAAATGTACACATGTTCAAATACATCTTACATGTAAGCGCACATTATTTATAATTATGGGAGATCGGGGATCGAACAGTACGGATGATCGTGTCTATATGTAATCGCTACGTCAGGCCAGGGTTGATCAGTGAGATTCAATTCTTTTGCCATTCTCTCCTTTCCTCGCATTCAATTAGGACAGTTAGTCGATAACTGACATACGTATTTGCATTTTATACTGGTTAACACTTTTGGTCATGAAAAGTTGTCCATGAAAAGTATAAGCAGGTAAATCAAACGCAGAAATATTACTGATATACTTGTAAAACGGCTAAAATTCATAAAATAAACTGCAAACATTCGGAATGCACGTTGCGCTTACGAATACAACACTAATGGGTAATTTTTGTATTATTATTGTTTTCTTGTGTTGTTTTGTTTTAATTATTTGGATCAGAAAATATGTGAATACACTTTAGTTTCTCTGTTTCAAAGGATCCGGCAAACATTTGCTAGTAACTCGGGTATGTTTTTTGTCCATCCGTCTGTCTGTTCAACCGTCAATACACATGATTCTGTTTTTCATTTATAACAACCGTTTAAGCTATTTTCATGAAAATTTGGTAAAATGTGCTTTAAGGAAGGCAGATATTACCAGGGACTGTATTTAGTGTATTCAAACAGGCTAATTAACACAACATGTGTTTCGTTTACGAATACTGTTTGTAACGTACGTCTGTCTCGACAATTTAGGAAATATTAATATTACTTAACGTTTAAAATACTGTGGGAAGTTCTAAAACCTGAAAAACCCAGTTGCATCGCTGTAGATCTTGCTTATGCTTGGAATCCAGATGAAGGCCATTTCTTTGAGTAACAATTTCAGAGGTTCAGATTAGATGCGTTTCTGCGTAAAATACCTTCTGACAGTATCATAATACGCATATATAAAAAAATAGTGAGTTACAAAAATCATAATGAAATCAACATTGAGAAACGAGAGCTATAAATAGGCTCACGACCATTGACGTTATTCAAAGTAAATATCTTGTTATGCATATGATATCTTTATTTTCAAATCAAGCAATAACACCCATTAACAACACAATCATTGATTATAAAACCTGTAAAAACTGCTAACTGTGAAAGAGTGACGTCATCAATCTAGTCTTTGACATCTTCAAACCGTAAGCATTTGTGTAGGTGTAATAAAAAAGTCGACGAAATTGTTTTAGCTTGGGCAAATCCGTAAGACTATGTAACATTCCAAACACGTGGTCGGAAAAATGCACCAAACAATACACAAACCTATAATTCTATAAGCTAGACCGAAACGTTATGGGTTTTGAGAAAATCAGACAGATGCTTTATTGCATTGCATGAATCAAAGATATATCAGTGACAAAAATGCATTTATTAAAATGTATATTGCGTAATTACATATTATGACGAATATTTACCCTTGTAGCAACGTTAAATGTCGCATTGAGGCATAATATTGTACATGGCGTTAATTGCCGCAATGCTGACGATATATGTCGCAAAATCTCCTGACGCTAAGGGTTGCAATTACAAATGTCGAATGAATTGCACTGCCTCTACATGTCGCAACATCAATTTAACATGTCACCTTTTGAAGCGCTCTAAATTCTCGATAACTCTGAAATAATTGCGAGTCAGAGAAAATAATGCTCTTTAATTATGTTTGTTATTATGGCGTTTTCTCAAACTCTGTTCAAGGGCGCGTGAAAAAAAACGGATTAGCGGGTCGAAGAAAACCCGGTAATCCGGATCAATGTTTTCGCCAACAATATTGGAGACAGTCAGCATGTATCAAAAAGTAAATAAAGATCCATTTTATATGTATTAAACCTCAAACCAAGAATACTGCTACTGCTTAAATGTAAGAAACACATAGTCAAAACAAGGTCAAAGCCGTATGTATTGTAATGAAATGGTACAAAATTACCAAACTTCGTTGTAAATTCATGTTTCAAAAACACAGTGATCTAAGTAATCGATGACATACAAACATTTGATAACGTAATTTGATGGTAAACTTATCTCAAACATTATAATTACCCCACGCCAGTTTTCTACATAAATGGAAGTTAAAGTATGCTGAATACTTAATGTTTTGTCACAAAATATACACAAACAACACAATCTTTACAGTTAAATGGTAGACAAACATCGCTAAAGAAGATTAAAATAAACTACGTTGTATAACGTTATGTTACGGTTTACTTAAGTTTAAACATTATATTTACATAACGCTATGTTTCTACATACAATACATTTTAAGGAAGTCTAATACCTATAAATTGTCATGGAATTCTTTTAAATACTACAAACTTTTGGCTAAAACATATAAGAACATAATAAACTATGTGATAAAGTAATAAACGTTATAGTTGGTACAAGGTTAATGCACGGTTGAGTCAAAATCAAACATTGAATAAATGTCAAAGCTTATGTTTGTGACCATGCCCATACCAACGGAATGCTTCCTTGGATAGCCCTGTGTTATCATTTGTACGTGTAAACAATAGTCATTCTTGTTTTAAAATATATTAGCTAATGCGTCTGTGAGAAGGAAAAACTTCTTTTTGGTAATTATGAAACCTACTCATTAAAGTGGAAAAATGAATACTTAAACGTCCGAGATCGCCCGTCTACTATATACTTAGTACCAGCCACATACTGTGGATATTAGCAGAAAGAGTCCAAATTGGCCCTTGAGGAATGCGTAATCATAAATCGGATTGCCTTAACCTAACCCACTTCCAAACCCAGTTATTCGTATAATTCCTCTAACAGTAAAATGTATCACGGATATATCATTGAAGATATATCAGGGATGAGAAACTTCTGCTCAGGTGGTGTCTTGCTCATATTTTTATCTGGAAAACACTATTAAGTCGTGGCAGTTAGTATCGCGACAAAGGATTTTTCGTCTCAAAACAAGGTTTTTAATAAAAGCAAAATATCCGGCGGTAGTTCTACATGTGGTGTTTTGTTGACATGTTTAAGTTGTCGTTTTAAATTTATTACATCTCGAAATTGTTTAAATCCAGTCTGAAATTGTGTTAAGCCATAGTTACAATACTCCGTATTGTTATCGTGTAAGTCCGTCCCATTTATATTCGAGTCCGTTTCGTTTGTTTGTTGTTGTTTTGTTGGTTTATGTTTCATGTTCACACTAGTCAACAACTGAGAAGATATCTATTGACTTCTTAGAATTCGAATCATTGTCATTTCAAATCACTGCCTTCATGACAAACCACGTAATTGCTCTCTGTTTGCTGCCGTTATAAGACAACACCTTATTGCGACAATGTGCATTCATCATCAGATTCAAAGCAAGATGATAATACATCTAAATTATTGTATATGATTAATATATTACACTGTTTTTTATGTAATACATTTTACTGCGCAATTAAGTGTACAATTTCTGAAAAACTCGCGAATGATGTCGACGTCGCACGAATGTCGATGATACTTTACCATATGCATATGTGATCATCATTTTAGCACTTATATAAATGTTTAAGTCCACTCTTTGAAGTTACAATTGTAAGAAGACATTTATACTTATGTAAGTGAGCATTATGCCCAATCAAACTCCTACTCAAGAAACTGACCCAGTTAAAAACATAGTACCGCTATAATATGAACAAAGGTGCACGAAAATAATGATAATAAGCAACCAATCTTAGTTTGCACATTGAGATAAAGATCAGCACATGGTATTTTCAGATATAACCAAACATGACAAGTCAGTCCAACAAGTCAACGTCCTAAATCTCGTTATCAACGGTAACCTCCACACACTTAAAACTGTTATACGTGCAATGAATTATGGTACAGTATCCGTGGTATTAAAAGGATCAAAAGGTGTGGCGGATAATATAGCATATGAGGTCAAAAACACGACTGATATCCAAAAACGGTAAGAAAACATGAAATATGTATATACAAATTATGTGAAGTCGATTGAAAAAAAAACACCGATAAAGATATGTTTTCTATGTGCACTTGCAGACCCATAGTTCTTTGGTTATTTGTAGACACGACGAGGATTATGAGTATAGCAAGAATAAACTGGTAACCAATACTGCTATTCCAGATGAAATGTTCAAAACATTTCAAGAAACTTTCCATAAACAGCCATACCTTTTATGGATTTGGGATCTGCGCAACATGCCTGACAACCCTGATGAAAGGATTTATGAAATATTTTGGAAAGGTGGGTACAGTCTCGTTGTTCAGTGTTTCTTCAATATAAAAAAGTGAAACTCCAGCTGCTGGAGCAGTATTGAAATCTTATTACAAACAATTAGTAGGTCCTTTATTTATGGCAAGTGACCGATTGCCGAAACAGTACAAAACAACACAATACAGCACAATACAAAACAACATAAACACAAATAAGAATAAAGCAGGGGTCAAAGAATTACTAAATCGCTTACCATTATTTATAAACAATATTTATAGGGTGTTTCTATATACACATTAGTATTATTTGCTGCTAAATGGTCAGACTAAATTGATTAGTTGCATTTTATCGGAGTTTATAAATGTTATATTTAAGGAAAATACATGTACATGTTATAATGATATTTTAATACCCGGGTGGTGCAGTAGTGGAGTGGTAACAGTCTGGTCTACCATTCCAGAGGTCGTGGGTTCAATCACTGGCCGGAGCACTGGAAATTTAGAAATGCTTCAAGTGTTTCCCACCCAACTAGAGATGTTCTGGTATAAAACCCAGGTTATTCTCGCGTGTATCGGTGCTATACACTGAGCACGTAAAAGAACCAAGGAATCTATTCGCAAAGAGCTAGGGTATCGCACCCGGATTCCTTGTATCTCAATACTGTCTCTTCTGCTTGCTGTCTTTTCAGCAAAACGAATGTAATGACTGTATGTTATTATCAAAATAATGTATTAATATATTAATTCAACAAAACAAATAGCGACTTTCTTTGGCCTACACAAATGAAACGGTCAAAGTAGTTTCAGTTTTGCTATCCACGGGTAGGGAAGTAGGAAGTAATATCGACGCCTCACGGCTGCCTAGTACTAAAAGTGTTATGCTATATTGTAGAAAAAAAATAATGAAATATTCGTTGATAATTTTCAAATAAATATGAAACAAAATGCAAATTTCATCATCATAATGCGCATAAGCTACACATGCGAATTCCACAGCCACCCAGGCTGCACTTGCGAATTATTTTGCAAACAAACGTACAGCCGCCGCAAGAATTGAACGGACATATAAGGGCCGATGTAGGGTGAATATATATAATTAAAAAAAAATCATGTGTTCAGTACTTAAAAAAAGTGACTACGAATATAAAGTAAAACTTCGATAATTTCAAATGGAAGGGTAAATGTTACTGAGGTAATTTGAGTAAAAATAATACTTCCGGGTTTTCTTCGTGTTTGTCTTGAAAAGGCCACGGAAAACTGTCTTGCTGCGAATCAATTAGGGTAATTGCAATCAACAGAGAATGAACAATTATTAATACACGGATTTCAAAGTGTGCTACGATTGTCTTATACAGTTATTACCAGTCGCATCACAACTTTTTACGAAACAGATTCGAACGGGCGCATGGTGTTCAACATTTAAGTTGAGCTGATACTTTCCAAACCGAGCTTTTGAACGCGGAAGCTTACCGTGTAACAAAAAACGCTCGGTATCAATAATATCTTAATTTCAATATCCGTCAAACTACTTCGCTACGTTAACATAAAACTATTTCATTCCAGAGAACGGACAACACTATACTCTATCAAATATTTTAGATGCCTGAATACTTTATAATTATATTACGTGTATTATAATCATTGAGAAACAACAACATATTTGACAATTAACAAACATAAAGAATTTTCCTCGCATGAATTAAATACTCGTAATGGAATTACGATATCAGTTTGCCTTTAAGATCGTTACGGGATACATAAATTATGCCCATGAGTGTGTTACTGCAAGGATTCCTTTACTATCGGTGATAAGATAAATAGTCTGCTACAATATCTTATTATTAAACAATCGCGAGATCATCACCACATGAACAAGCACAAGGTTGTCGAAAAAAGACTCGGGAGCAGGTGCGGTCTTCTGGAAAAATATCGTTGTTGATGTTTTGTCCGTCCCCGATGACGCCACTTTCAACCTAAATTTTCCGAAAATTGAATTAACCCGTACAGTACCATTTTACGTGATAAACAAAATTAAATGAAACGATTTATTCCTTCTTGCTTACGTTTCATGCTGCTTAAATAACAGTCCAAGTTTGACGTTTATAAGTCATGTGCATAGAATCGACTTTTTGTTGTTGGTTGTTTAGCATGTTTAGTTTAAGTATACCATGCAAAACAAAGACATATATTAACAAACACAAAATAAACCTAAATAAACCGCGTCAGATAAAGGTCTTTGCAGTTTTAAAGCTTATTCAATGAGGAAAATATGGTACGTCATATGATCACTTTACTCATTGTACACATATTAATATTGATGGAGTAAATCTCAAACAATTGTTTGGGTATTGGTGTATCAACAGTCTGGTGTTCAACAAGTCTCGTTTATAGCTAAATAGCAAAATCGGTGATCCGATCTTTGTCTTGCAGTTATACATTCAGGACAAACATAACCTCAAGATTTGTATTGGAGAAGCTTGTTTAAAAGACATTTCTTATTTTTATTTAGACAGCTCGTAAATTTTCATAACTGCATATTAATCAACAAAATATAGGAAACAAATTGTATTTCGCCCAGCCAGTTTTTGTTTTAATAAACATTTGTGCAAGTAAGCCGAATAATGCATACTCGTCTGTATAGAATCCGGTTTATTATCCACCATGATGCTATATGTTCGACATTTACTGTACATATTAAAACATGTTTCTATTATTGTCATTATATTGTTACATGCGACATGAAGACAGTTTGATAATTAAGATACTCCATTATTGTTTCATATATGTTAAACGGCATAATAGGGACTGTAAACCACGAATGACGAAAAAGAAAAGTTATACAATACCGTATTTTGTTTACAATTGTTAGTTTATATTGATTAAAATATCACGACTGGTATATAACATTACTTGATTTTTTTTTTATATTTTTAGTATATTCGGTAATAAAATTTTGCGATGTGAAATCGAAAGTATATCGCGAAAATAGGTGACATAACGATATACACACTATAAATAACGCAAGTAGTTTGATCATTTTATTTATAAAATATATACAATTCACTACGCATGCACAATTTGCATTCCTGATTACCCCGTGACGATGATGATCAATCTACTTGCCTTATTTATAGTTAACTGGTTATTTTTTTTTAGTTACCTGGCAGACATACCCAGTACAAAAAAAACTTTTTTCAAGTAATGTTATATACCAGTCGTGATATTTTAATCAACATAAACTAATAATTGTAAAAAAATACGGTATTTTAGAACTTTTCTTTTTTCGTCATTCGTGCTTTACAGTCCCTTGAAGATAATTGTGTTATGTCTAATTTCGGTTATATCACATATTTATGTCCTTGAATTGATCTGAGAGAAGTTGATAAAAAAAATGTAAACTTCATTCGCAGCAAAGTGGATTGAAAACCATCTTGCGTCATTTCTCGAGAACGACCTATCTGTCGTTTCCAAGTTGCTGGCGTCTACAGATTGCAGTCCTTTGAATGTAAGTTTTACGTTCGCCTTCATTGGTAGAATGTACACATCCGAAAAAAAAAATGTTCCACAGTTCGTTAAAAAATATATGTACGCGTAGCTTATATAAATGACACCGAAATTTGTATCAATGTTTCATACGATTTTATTCTAGGGAGTTTACTGTTTGTATATATCATAAGTGATGTCGAAGAATGGCTAAAACAATAAGAGCAACAACAATAGCTGTAACAACATAAACAATCTATATCAAATGGTTTGCGTGAGCATGCGGGCAAATATGTGTAACTACTCACATGTGTAATTCGATCTAATCTTTGAACAAAAAACTTTAAACAGAAATATCGTTTTTATCTCAATTAAGCATTTTTATTTATGGTCAGTGACAAATTTCCTTAAATGAAAAAACGCACACTGAAAACATACACAATTGATAAAACTGCGGTCACCACATTGGGAAGCTTGGACTAAAAACAGGTTTATGTTTTTTCGAATCACATTTTCAACCCATGTCCTTTTTGATGCAATCATGCTTTCATAATGACAAATAAAATGTCAAAAATTCAAAAGCATCTTTTTTACATTATTGCATTATAGGAGAATTTATAGTAACAAATGCTTAAAATGCATTTTTTTTAAAATTTTAGAGTGGATTAAAAATAAATAAAACAGAAAGACTTATTTAAGTAAATTAATTTGTATGATTTCTTACATGGGTAAAGACCCCAGCAAGCCTGTTTTAATGTTATAAAATCAGAATTACTAGATTATGTTTTATGTTTTACAGACGGATGATCTCGTGTGTTATTTTTGTATTCACGATTATAACGAACCTGTTAGAATCTTAGTTCAGCATCTTGGCTTGATAGATTCAGTTCGGATAGACGCTTTGCAATACCAGCAAATGTGCAATGAAGTAAGTTGAATATTTATATATGATTAGTTCAGTGTATTATACTGTTTAATGTGTTCTAATATGCTAAAGGAAATATTAAATTAATGTGTTATCAATAATTGAATTAACCAAAGTGTAGTGTTGTCTGTTTTATGTGTGTGGCGCGTTGCTTTATGAAATGAATACATATTGAATTGAAAAAGGAAACATACAATGCAATTTGTTTTTATATAGGACCCGTTTGTTAAACTTTATAAACCAACCATATTGTAACATCATAATCCAACTGTTTTTTACTAGTTCGATTATGATAAGCTCTCCACGACAGTACAAATTTGAAAGTTGTCGACTGCAAATTTAAATTCGTGTGACGATTCAAATTCATCTCTTTGTCATGTATCATGACAAAACACTTCAATTTATCCTGCCAGCCAAAAAGAATGAGGACGCTTTAACATGCATTAATATACAGTTACACGATTTTTGAAACTTGAAATGCTATGTAAGTTGTTTTTTAAACTTGGCTGTTTTCGAAGAAAACCCGAGGTATCGTCATAGCCAGCTCGTCCTTCCGCCTCGTCGTTGTTCCTAGTCGTCGTCGTCCGAAAACTTTAACATTTGCCATAACTTTTACAATATTGAAGATAGCAACTTCAGATTTGACATGCATGTGTATCTCATGGAGCTGCACATTTTGAGTGGTGAAAGGTCAAGGTCATCCCTCAAGGTCAAAGATCATTGTATGTTTCTTTCAAAGGTCAAAAAAAAGTTTTTTTGTTTTTTGGGGGGGTTTCATGTGTATCTCATCGACCTGCACATTTTGAGTGGTGAAAAGGTCAAGGCAAATGATGACCTTCAAGGTCAAAGGTCGAAAAACCAAAATCCAAGCACCCACAGCCGAGCGTTGGCACCCGCTATGCGGTGCTTTTGTTTAATTTGTGTTGTTTTTGCAGGCCGATACAGATGGATTGCTGAAAGGTTTACGGCCAAAGGTGGAGTACTGTCTACATTTTATTTTTATTTTTTGTATAGTTTCAATGCTAAAATACGAATTGTTTATGTTATGCACATGATTAACATACAATCAACATATAGCAATATACTATCTTTACAGTTTTTGGATTAGTTTTTTTATATTTATTTAGACAACCTGGTAATGACACATTTTGAAAACAAAATCGAAAGTATTAAAAGATCAATAAGTCATTTGAATCGCAGAAATATTACTCCTCTAGGAAAGATAACCATTGTCAAATCATTGTTTTTACCTTTACTTACTCATTTATTTATATCACTACCAATACCAAGAATAGGCACCATTAAAGCAATTAATCAACACTTTTATGACTTTATTTGGGCAGGACCAAGCAAAATTAAACAAAAACAGTAATTGTTAAGGATTATAACGAAGGTGGGTTAATTATGGAATATAATTATGTTCTATGAAAATAACATGAAAATAACGTGGCTAAAGAGAAAAGTGTCAGGCGAAGGAAATTGTTATTCACTGGCAAAATCGTTAATAGATTTTAAAATATTATTCAATGATGTAAAAATGTATGCCGAGAAAATATTTTTACTCTTGAACATTAAATTTTGGCTTGATGTTTTGAAAAAACTATACATAGTAGGGCCAATATACAGTTTGACCCCAAAAATTGCTACAAAATGAATTTCAACTGATCCTGGTAGGGTAGAAGGTCTTTTAAAACATATCAAAAGTTTACCACAATCGGACCCCCGGAAAGATGTTTTTTCAAGATGGCCGCCAAGATGGCCGCCAAGACCTATTAATGATCATAACTATGTAGCAATCCAATCAAATGTAACGCATTTTGTGTCTTTACCAAAATTTTAAGGGACAAAGAGCACATAAAGATCATCAGACAATGTTGTAGTTTAATATAGTACACACAAATCCAAAATGGCGTTCAAAATGGCCAGCAAGATTGCCGCTCAAACCTATTAGTTTAAACCTATTTATTTTAGCTCGATTGCATCGAAAGCCATAGGCTTATATAAACGCTCTCGAGTCCGTTTCCTGGGACTACAACCAGTACTTGGTGTCTTTGGGGGAGATCAAAGGAACGCTCCCAGTGGGGTTCGAATCCATGACCTCCTGATCGCTAGGCGGACACCATATCCAATACGCCACGGCGATCGCAAAACCTATTAATGATCAGAACTATGTAACGTTCTACTCAAATTTGATGATTTTGGTGTCTATACATAGGTTTCATGGGGCAAAGAACACATTAAGACCATCACACATTGTTTAACTTTATTATATTAGACACAAATCATACATTTCGTCCAACATGGCCACCAAGATGGCCGCCAAAACCTATTAATGATCATAACTCTGTAACTTTCCACTCACATTTGATTATTTTGGTGTCTATACATAGTTTTCAGGGGGCAAAGAACACATTCAGATCATCATACATAGTTAAAGTTTATTATGTTACAAAGAAATCTCACATGGCGTCCACCGACGCATTACGAAGGACCACAAGTCGATTACTTTTGACTCAAACGTCATGATTTGTATGTGAAACGCAATTGTTTGGACCGGCCGCGATTTCTGAATTATGACGACAGGATCGATATTGTTCAGCTTCAGGCTAGTTACACCGAATTGGAAGGAAATGATGCGTATCTTGCATCAGGGAAGCCAATACCCTGGGATGCTGTCAATCAAATTCTTGCCTTTGATGTATATGTACTATGGGGGGGATAATTCGTGCATTCTGTCAACATAAGCCTTTGTTTACAACCTTGCCACAACCTTCTCACCAGTGTAACGTTTGACGAGTCCTTGTATTGGAAGGCTGACAAAATCATAATTGATGCGCCACAAAGTAGTTGCCTGAAAAACGTTGTTCAGATGTTGGGATGTTTTCAAACACGTATGAACTTGCAGAGGGGGNGGGGGGGCAATGGATCCCTCATTGAAAAAACGCTCTCATAAACAAAATTGAGACTGTCTTTGGGGAAAATGCAATTGTGCAAATTATGACATGGAAAGCTGTCAAGATGGCTTCACAGGACCATCTTCTTGTTGAAGATTGCCTACTCATCCAGCTTATAGCCGAAATGACCAAGGATGATCCTGAGATTCAGATACTGCTAAGGAGTTGTACTCTGTATTCTGAGAAGAATTAAAACATGAACTTGCCTAGACCTTAAAGACAATCATAGTATGGCTGAATGATCAGCTTATGATTATCAATTTAAGTGTGTGGATTAAAGCATATTGCACTGGGTGTTGGCTAATGCATCTGCAGGCAGTTCCCGATTGTCTACTCATCTTTGCTGCAGCTGAGCACATTACCTGCAATCTGCGAATCGAAAGTTCGGTATTGGTTTTCAGGTTACAGGGCTGGGCTAGGACATGATCTTGTCTGTGAGCAAACATTGATGATTTTTTTTTATAGAGCACAGGTGGTCTTACTCAAGGAAAAGCGAACCGATTGGACCCTATCTGCAACTGTAACATCCGAGCACAACAGTGCGATGCAGGATTTTACGGACCTGACCTATGCTACAAGAGCACAACACAAAGACTCGACTGAGGTTTGCATCAAAGGAGATGCTTCTGATCTCGAGAAAATGCAGACACAGATTACAACTTGCTGTGTTTTTTATCCTGATCTTCTGTTCCAGCGTTTCCTAGTGGTGTCAAAATCTGGAGCTCTTTCCCTTGAAGACGTATTGTCGTATGAACTGAGCTCCCATTATCATGCCCTCTTTATATAATAAGATTCTTCGTACAGCAGACAAGCCTCAGATTGCTCTGGCTCTGAGAGTATGCTGCAGACACATTAAGTAAGGCTGTGATGAACTATATTCCTAAAACAGAGTGCTACGTGCTTGAAGGTGGCACTTTGCAGCATCGTTGACCATGGAGAAGGGCGACTCATATAACGCAATAGCCGAGTCGTTTGCATATTCAAAGTAAGGCATTACGGACAAGCGACGTTGGTGTTCGATGGCTACAAAGACGGTCATTAACACAACACACACCAGAGACGATGAAATAACGTGAATCCTATCGTGAGTGTCAGCAAAGAAACATAATGCTCTTGTAAAAAGGAAGACATTTTGTCTCGTGACACAATCAAGGCCGGCATGATTGCTCTGATCAGCACAGCTCTGAATAAATTGGGATGTTATGTTGTTCTGTCTTTAAGCGATGCTGACGTTGATATTGTTAAAGCTGCAGTGGAACGATCCCGTCGTAGCACCACAACGTTGGTGGGCGAGGATACAGATTGTTCTTGATCCTTCATTACTCCGTAAGGGACAATAAGACCATCTTCTTCCGCTTTGATGTGAATAAATAGTAAAAGGAACACAAAGTGAACTACATTAACCTTTTGAAAGAGCTCATGCTTATAAAGGCTGTAATTTAACTTAAATGATTTCCAGCATCGCGAAAAAATCATGTGCTAGGTCATTCTCCATGCCAAACAAAGACTCAAGAGAACATATCCAATCTTGGAAAGTGCTTGATGGGGGATCTGTTTGGTGGCAAGTCCAATGATTCCTTAGAATCACTGCGTCATAACATTTTCACAAAGAAAGTGGCTACTGCCAAAACATTCGTCACTCATTAGCGCCTTCTCACATGACCACATGCAACATTATTCCATAGCCTACGCGTATACATGTGCTATCAAATCATCGTATAGATGGGGCTGGCAAATACTATGAAACCGACTGAACGGGGAACGAAACAGGACAACGACCGATATATTCCAATCATGAACAAACAAAATGCTGCATTGGAAGAACTTTTGAAAATCATCCTTTGTAACTATTTTGTAAAATGTAAATCCTCTCGATGCAGCTTCAGACGTTATGAACGTCCTTGAACTGTTGTATCCGACCCTTGCAAAACTGAAAACTGTGACTCTTCAAACAATTTACAATAGGTTGGTACTGAGAAGGAGGAGGACGAAACCAACAACGCTCTGAGATAAATGTTATGGACACAGGTGATTGTGTATGAAGTGATAGTCGACAGCTAAATATCATAGATTGAATTTTAGGATTATTCAACTGCTTTGTGATATCTACAATTCAATTGAAGTGTCCATTGTCTCCTCAACTGTGGCGTTTTACGTCACAACCATAACGTTTGAGTAACAAGTTATGCACTTGTGGTCCTTCGTATTGTGTTGATGGCCATTTTTTGCGCCATGTTGAATTTATGTGTAACATAATAAACTTACATTTTGTCTAATGATCTAAATGTATTCTTTGCCCACTGAAACCAGTGAATATCCACCAAATTCAAGAAATTTGAGTGTATAGTTACATAGTTATGATCATAAATAGGTTTTGGTGGCTAAATGTGTTCTTCGCCCCCACCTGAAACCCATGTATAGACACCCAAGTCATCAAATTAGAGTGGATAGTAACATAGTTATGATCATAAATATGTTTTGGCGGCCATCTTGACGGCCATTTTAGACGCCATGTTGGATTTGTGTTTACTATATTAAACTTAAACAATGTCTGATGATCTTTATGTGTTCTTTGCCACTTGAAACCTATGTATAGACACCAAATTTATCAACTTGGATTTGATTGTTACATAGTTATGATTATTAATAGGTCTATGCGGCCATCTTGGCGGCCATCTTGAAAAAACACTTTCCGGAGGTCCGATTTTGGTAAACCTTTGAAACGTTATAAAGTACCTTCTACCCTACCAGGATCAGTTAAAATACCTTTTGTAGCAATTTTTGGTGGTTGATGGTGTATATTTATATTAACCCTACTTATATTTTATATTAAAACTCTATCAATAATAAAATGTGATGATATTCTGGATATGCCTCTATTTTAGAGTCATAATTTTAAAATAAGCAATAGCTATATCTATATTAAATGTCTATATGAAAGAGGTTTTCGGTTTGTTTGAGACATTATGGTAGAAAGAAACTGTTTTATTTCCAAAAAATCTTTGGATACACACGTTTGACCAAATGTAAACATCCTATTGTAACAAGGATTTATAAACATAATAAAGAAATATATTGAAAATTTTGAAGACCTGTCGAATTTTGACGAAAAAACTCAATGACATATATAACCAACTTACATTAAAATGAATAGTAACCAGCCCTAAAGAAGAGAAAAATGTTTATAAAACATTTATTCAAAACAATGACATTCCCGCTTGTAATTTTTTAATATTGACTGGAAAAAAGTACATGCACTTGCATATCAATCTAACTAAGGAAACATATATCAAATGGCTCCAGTGCAGAATAGTCCACATAATATTGGGAACAAAATCCCTTATGTTCAAAATGCAAATAGTTGCAAAAAACTATGTACAATCTGTAATTTAGAAGTTGAAAATATATTATGCACTTGTTCTGGTACGGTCCATATACCCAAGAAATTACTAAATTTGTTGCTGATATTATTCGTTATAGTATACCAAGCATACATATTCACATTACATGTCAGGATCAAATACTTGGAATTAATAATCCAAAAATGAACGATTTAATTTGATATTATGCCTAGAGCTTTAACGGTATATCTTTCATTGTCAAAGAAAAAAACATAATCCCTTGAACGTACGGACTTGTAAACAGTATAAAACACACAGTTCAAATTTACAAAAATTCAATTTAATCAGATAAAGATTTAAAAATATGGTCCCTTGTTAAAATATTTACTGACATCTCATATGATGACATTACTAATTTTAACACATAATATACAGTAAATAATGTTTACCAAATATATATATATTTTTTTTTGGAAACTCTGCATAATCAGTTTTCTTATACAATGCACTTCAGCACTTACTACTTAATTTTCTTATGTGCAATAGTATTATAATAAATGATATAAATACTTATATTCAACATTAATTAAGTTTGTATTGTACAAACAAGTGTTTTTTTTTGTTGTTGTAAAATACTTTAACTGTAAGACAATTATAATTTTATATGAATGTATGTTTAATGTACGACAATTATATGTATGTCCCCATCAAGTAGCTTAACATGAAATACGCTGTTTATGAAAGTCATAATACTTTATGAAAAGCTTTGTATGAATGTATATAATAGTCTCAGTATGTTTGGTTTGTAATATTCTACGGAGTGAATAAAATTGTGCACTGGACAAAAAAAAAACAATGTCTTTGATTAAACGATGTACTGTTTGCATTTTGCAGTTAATGGTTCCTCCCGAAAACAAGGTACGTACTAAATAGTATTTTGTTACTTGTGAGTAGAGCAAGTAGAACTGTATCAACAATTATAATGCGATGCTAGCTTAAAATACACACATTTACTGTTCAATCAGTAGTATATGCACTCGACTAAATGTGTTCCCAAATGAATATTCACGCTTATTGAATCTTTTCGTAATTAAGGGCGAACAAGAGTTGTCGTTCGTTCGGAACGGTATCGGGTAAACAGGTAAACAAATCAAACGAGAACATGATCTGCACCTCAGATCGCTGAAATCGTAATATTTGCTGTTCATTTTTTTTTAAATTTACGCGATGCAATTATATCTTCATCGATTGATATACTTCTACTAGTTCTAGTGTATCTACATTTGTAATTTAATTCTGCTTTGCAATATAATTTCGCGACCCAGATCTTTCCATCAGTAAATGTTTAGAATCTCTGATAATAGCTTTCTTCTTGTAAAACAGTGCCCGTTGCATTATTCAATTGATACCTAACATTTATTCCGTTGCTTAAATGTATTTCATTGATTCATAACCAATATTAATGTGTGTTTAGTTTAAATAGTGATTCATATTATTCTGTCACTGTCACACTTAACTATAAGTTTCTCGAAACATTAGTTTTAACAGCAATTTTCATATCAGTTTATTGTAAATTTCTTGATGTTTCGATTAATAAAATTATGCTGTTTTGAACTGTTTTCCTGTTTTAAATGTTTTCTCTAGAATACTGTGTGAGAATGTTGTGATTGGTCATAGTTAAGTGTTGTGTTGTTAAGTTTCAATGTCCACTGACCAAGTTTATTGACCGAGTTATTCTTCGGATACAGCACTCATTCTAGATCAAAGATTTTGTGCCACCAAAAATAGAGTTAGTCTATTTAGCAAATGTCTTACTCATCTGATTGCTTAAAGATTCTGATTTTATTTCCAGTTGGTTAATATTAAGGTATTTTACTAGTGATTTAATCATGTGAAATTAAATTGCTTGCATTATTTTTTTATGAATTTTTAGAATGAATGTCTCCTTAATTATTGTTTTTCATGCAAACAGTGTAACTTTAAATAGCGAATCCGTATTGTATTGTCTTTTTAATTGCAGATATTACTACATTTTAAGTTTATATTGCAAATCTGGGGGAAGTTTCATTTATTTCGATTCTATTTTTTGTTAGTATTGTAAACATTGTAACAAAAGAAGTTATTGCTTTTTATGATTAATTTTTTCATTCAGCTATATGGTTCAAATGATGTCTGCACAACACAAGTAATAGGTGTCTAGAGAGTGTTCTTAAACTATTAACTAAACAATATAAAGAAGAAATAGCTTACATTAATTGTGGTAGGAATAATTGTGTTTAAAGGGGAAAATTCTCAAATTAGCAATATCTCTTTATCCCATAGTTTTAAGAATTTTCTGCAAAACCCTTGGGAATAAGTTACAGGGTCTTAATAAGCAAACAACTGGTATGTTGTTAAATAATTCCTTTATTAATTGTCTTCATTACAATCTTTAAATAAACAAAATTTCTACTTGCACCCAAAACATGGAGGTTTGTTCAAAATTGAAAAAGTTATCATTGGAAATATAGGAATCACCTATGTCATGAGCTCTAAATAATGTAATTAAATGTATACAGGTAATAAGACTTGAAAACAGTGTTGTTAAAGGGGAAATTATATACAACATGTACCTTCAACTGTAGTTTTTTGCGAATGTAACATAGGTGGGTTCAATATGATAGATATATGCTCTTTTGTTCTTAAGCATTACATATAAACATAATAAATACATGTATTGAACAATTTTGAATAGATGCCTAATTTTGAATAAAAAGAACTCAAGGACCTATATTTCTTACTTTCATTAAGAAAATAGTAACAAGCCCTCAAGAAGAGAAACAAACTTTTTAAATAGAAATTCCAAACTGTGACATTCCAGTTTATCATACAAAATGGAACTCAGAATTCTTTAATATTGCCTGAATAAATGTAAAGGTTCATGCACTCTTGTTCAATCTAATCAAGGAAATATATATCAGATGACGCCAGTGCAGAATAGTTCACAGAATCTTGGGAACAAAATATCTTATTTTCAAAATGAAAATTGTTGCCAATTATTTATGTACATTCTGTAATAATGAAGTAGAAAATACTATGAACTTTTTCTGGTACCCCATTTACCCCCAAAATTGTTAAATTTGTTGTTGAGATTATTTGTAGAATTAGAACAAGCATACCTATTCATATTAAATGGAAATAATACGTTGGCATACAAATCCAAAAAAATGAATGATATAAACATAGTGCTACTAGAGATTGAACTGCATATCTTATAGGAAAAGTAAAAGCCATACAGAGTATGGATTTGTGAATGGTATGAAACACATGATTGAAATATACAAAATGCAGTTAAAGAAGATATAAACTAACAGATCTGGTCCGTTTGTTCAAATATTTACTGATGTCTCCCACATTACAAATCATAAGGCATAATATAAAAATTCTTAATTTCGCAAGTATTTTGTAAAATCTTCATTATCAGTTTATTTTAAGTTGTTCGCGCTAGCGAGCAACAAATATATAGGGAGTTTTGCAAGCCAGTGGCTGCTTAACTACGCTAGGAACGATAACCTTCGCATCTGCCTGTTTATAATTCACCACTGGTACAATGCAGTCTTCTCTTTTAACCCGCTGTTTACATTTAAATCACTTAGCAGTTTATCGAGTGTGTATGTAATCAATAGTGTTCAACAGCTTGTGCAACGACATTGGCAGGTTTATCATTGAAATCTGTACATATTGGCTGCTTTCAGGGAAAACGGGGCTTAATGCATGTAAAATAAGATTAGCCTGTGCACACTGATTAGCCTGTGCAATGCGCACATTTTGTCTAAGTTATCTCTATAACATAAATATAAGGATAAACAGTGCACACACATCTCGACCTGTGCTTTAAGACACACTCTTTATAAATTTGAATGGGCTGTGTTCATTTCAAACTTGCGATATAAAAAGCTATAACATAATATTGAAAACTGAGTTGCGTCTAATTTTATGCAATAGCAAACAACTTCAGTGCCTTCAGCGCTTTGATATTTAATGTAATTCAGCATGTTCTAGTTACTATTTTTCTTATGGGCAACATTGTATTGATAAATGCTATACATGCTTATATTCAAACTTAATTTAGTTTGTATGTAAAGAGGTAGTTTTTGTACAATTCTTGAAATAAAAATTAGAATTATACAATAATGTAAGAAGACAATTATATTTATGTACCAATCAAGAAGCTGTACATGAAATAATCTGTAGATAAAATGCCAAATTAATATAATATATGAAATTCTTATTTCTATATGCAAAACTTGTATGTATGTAATATTCTACAGAGAAAACAAAATTTCTCAAATACAAAAAAAATAAAATACTTTCATGTTCATCTTGTTGTAAAATGCTGTAACCCTTTATCAAATGAAAATGTTTAATAGTGCAAAATTTAACACGGATGCATATGGCAATGAAATTGAAATAAATTAGGTCATCCTCTAATACCTAATTATAACTTATTCTATAAACTCATGCCATCAAAGGTTGGAGACAATAAGGAATGAGTCTTTTTTGGATATTGCAAGGATTTTACTTGGTGTTTGTCTACAATAATAATATTGATTTCAACAATAATTTATATTGACACATTTCAAGAGTCTAAACATCATTGTCACAATGAAGAAGCATAAACATTATCTTGATTAAAATGTAGATTGTTAAAGTGAAAATTCCTGAGCTCAAACCGTGGATTGAACCAGGGTCTTTCGAGTGGTGACCCGAAACTCCAACTGCGTCGCTAAATAGCTAGCTCATCAGCAAGTCTGTTGAAAGTTACTTTATTTAACTACAATAAAGATATTATTTTACACCACTTTATTCCATACCTTTACTTATTTCAATATTGTTGACCGTTTAAGTGGGTCGTGAAAGTATATGACAATATCAAAATAAGTGTTTACTTACTATATCGTCCTTCCAAACAAGATGTTTATTTGTTGAAATAACAATTGTCTGTCCCTATTCATGCTACAATTCATCATGATCTAAGACATACACTGTTTTAAAGTTCCGAATGGGGCTGTACAAATTAAAGCTGATTTTCCATGCTGTTGTAAAACTCTTCGATGACGTAAATTCTCATTTTGACGATTCTTAAGCCTTAACCTCAGGGTACCAATTCTCGAACGATGTTTAGCCGATTTTATTTAAATTGTCAAACTGTTTCAAGTTTTTTAAAATAATTTAAGCTGATATTTTAGGTAAAAGACTACTCTTTCTGAAACTATAAAATGTAAAGAAAACAAGCGTTAATAACTCGACCTTACCATTGGTCAAATGAAGTTGGTTCTGTTTACATTTTTCAAACGGTTTGGAGCCAATTATCGAACGTTCACTCAAGCTAGCCATCAGACATTTGCGACACACACATAAACTGGTAAAATTAATTTATTACTGACATGGAGAATCATTACTTATATATTGTGTTCATTTAATCAAAAGACAATGCATAATATTCACAATTATGTTATAGTTTTACTCACATGGATTCGAATGTTCAATTTCTTCTACTGTCTTTCAAAGTTTATGTGTGATTATCAATATGTAATTTCTTCGTCTGCTGTTGCATTTACGAAGAAGAGGCTGTCAAGTTGGAAGTTTGCCAAAAGAATGTATTTATATAGGACTTACTTAAAAAAGGACCCAATTTCAAATTCAACGATCCCACCGCGAGTAAAATTTATAATTTATAAAAATCGTTCGAGAATTGGTTCCGTTCGAGAATTGGTACCCTGAGGCTAAGGTCGACAGAGTTTGGCACGATACCGTCTGGGAAGTGGTCGGATCAAAACGTGTGTAAAAACGTTGGAATCTAATTCTTCCGGCTATTTGCTCTTACCCAGTCTGTTTTGTATATAAGTCCATTAGTGATTTACCAATTTTCAGAAAATTTTCTGACTCTGCTTGTTAAATTGATACATTCGAAGATGCAGCAGTAGTATATTCTCATTGTTTATATTGACACCGGAAGTAGGTATACCGTCCCGCACGAACGACAACTCTGTCAAGAGGGAATTACGAAAATCCAGAATACTAGATCTCTGTGTTCAATATTACTTATACTACCGAAGTCACACAACTCTGCATTGTAAATTATTAGTGCTTTTGAAGCCGCATGTGCAATTAAACTAAATACATATTACTTTCTAGAAGCTAAAAATAAAGTTTGTGAAAATGCAGCATGAAAACATCAATGCATTTTGAAACTACTTAAAAAACGCCATTCATAACGTCAGAAGATAATATGTATTCAGGCTCTCATAGTATAAAAGGTTATTGAGAAGACAACTATTAAAAAGATCAGATACTTAACGGCGGAGGAGTATGTTTGCCTCGGTCAAACGCCTGTCTAGTATTAACAATAATAAAGATATTTTATTGACACTTGAAACAATTAAAATAGTTTCCATATAAGCCTGGGTATTTCTTTTAATATTCATTTTAAAGTTATTTTGCACAACCTTCTGCGAACTAGTTTGAATATCAATGACGGTGATATATCAATTTGAAACCATAAAACCTCACAAAATGTAGCCTGTTTGTTGATAGTAATACAAGTCAAAAAAAACAAAAAAACCTTTATATACGGCAATATAAAATAATAGATAATGTTTTCTCTAGACAATATTTTTGTTTCATTATTACCTTTATTGTTTTCACCAATTCGTTCTTTTTCATGTCAGTTCAGTCGTTCGTTTCGCTTCTTCACTTATTTTTATTCCGCGAAAACGATTTGATTACTTGACATAAAATTAACCGTTTTTTAAATTTTGTTTTAAAAAGAATATTTCAAAAAGGGTAACTTGAATAATTTACGTTATGATAACAACATACTTACGCAATATTCAATAGATTACACTTCAAGTAAAATGCTACTAAATGTCCTTAGTAATATAAATTAAAATATAGAGTTCCAATACATTTAATGTTTGTCTTCATCGTTAATTATAATTATTGAAACACCGAACAAAAAAAGACCAAAAAGATAACCAGTACCACTACAAATTTAATATAAATAAAACAGATACTTGCGAGTATTCGTCACTACCTTACCAAGTATACGTATCATGATTGGCTTCCATCAAATTTTGTTTGCAGGAACTGGCAACGATTATGGAGGCTATACATATAATGAAGGCGCGTCCAGTTCAAGGCACTATAGATGGTAACATGATTTGTGATGCTTAATCTTTATTTAACAGTTAAATATATATGCTACAGTAAACTTGGGCACTATTAATATAACGATTATTCAAGACAGTTAAAACATGATATCATGAGATGTATTGATAATCATTACACAAAAGTATAGTTAATAACATGAGTTTAAAAAGAATCATGTGTTATATCCCGAAAATATATTGTCGTGTGGGCAATGAAACGTTTTAATAGTATTCTCTATTTTTACAGATTTATAAAGCAAGGTTACCATGACTAATTCATAATTGCAATAGCATTAACAAAAAAAACTTGGTTTTATAAATATACTTACAATTTTAACCAAATATATGAATTCATATTGTCATAGGAATTTATGAAATAAATTTAATAAATAATTAATGAATAAACAGAAATCATGAGATCCTTAGACAGAGTATTGCTATTACAGTGACAAACGTAACGGTGTAATAACACTAAAGAATACACACCACAACAGTTTCACAACTGAGAGGCATGTCTCATATAAAGCGAATAATGGCTATATATCATGAATAGCAAAGATCATGCGTCATTAAATACTAATGAATAGGTTATCATGGTTACAATGTTAGCGTACAATATAAGTTACAATTAAAGATGCTCTTACGAATTGACTTACTAGTTAAACGAACACAAATGTGTTTTGTTTATATAGCTCACAAACACTTAAGCTTCCAGATTGGAAAAGTAATGTGCCTGTATTGAAAGCCACGTCTTAATTAACAAAACATCAAACTAATAGGAGGTTATCTTCAAGACGCTACCAAGCGTTATTCATTCAAACAAAGTGAGAAGATGTCATGTTAATCACAAACCGTTTAAATAAAATTTGATATTGATCTAAAATAAGCACGGTGATGATCTGAACAAATTCCATTTTTAACAAAACACATTAGCAATAGTATGCTTAAAATATGTATTGTTAATTCGTCATTGTTACTTTCCAAGGAGTCAAAAACATGTTTTAGTGTTCGCTTTATGGTATTCTACGTTGTAAAAAAATATATCCAGTTACACTAACGGGTGATGATAACTGCATTTGTTAAAACATCCTGGTATCCTTGTTAATCGGCACAAATCAACATGGTATTGTGGCATAGTTCTGCCACTTTTCACTTATACACTTAGGATCTGGCAAATATAAACCTTTCGCGTAATCCACTTTGTCATATAACAAGTTAAAAAAAGTGTTTGTTTGCACTTTTGTCAATTACAAAAGGCATAACTACAATTCTGCAGAACGAATCAGAAAGAGATTTGGATGTCATGCGATGGTTGACCTTTAACCTCCACCAAAGACACCAACAACATCCATTGATTATTACATTATATAAGGGCAACACATATTTGGGATTACTCATTCATCGTTTTGACGGTTTCTGTACATTTTGACGTTTCATACTATTAATTTAGTTCCAACAATTAATATCTTGTCTAAAAGCAACCCGTTATTCCATCATAAACACAATTAATACATGTAAATGATAATGCATTTAAGATGGGTTTTTTTCATATTCATGTTATTAACATGTAAAATGATTAAAAAAAGCGCACGAAACATGAATTTCACTCTAGACACTTTACAATATATCCTTACATTATTTTACTGAAACGTAATTGTGCGTTGGTTTTGTTTGAACTGAACACCTTTACATTATTGTATGGGATTGCGACTCACAATAGTGACAAACATCAGATTCTCATATCACATCTTAGTGTCTTGAGAAAACGAGTAAACCGTGTACTTGATGAAGCTTCTAAACAAGATACGCTGCCATCCATTTTTGGGTAGAAATTCGTGCAACATTCAACAGCCGGCGGTAGTATTAAGCCCGTTTCATAGCCAGTTTATCCATTTTGGTGATAATTAAGTGCTTTAAACTTTGAAAGATGCAGTAAGACACGAAAGTTTAGCGGGCTGTCATATTTATGCTTGCAAAAGAGTTAGTGCAGCACCATAGAGCATTCATATAATAATGCTATATTAATAAACTGTGGTAGAAATACCTTTCATATTTATGCATGAACGCGTTCCTAAATATTGGTTAAGTTAAATTGAAATGCGATATTCCAATTATGTTAGAAAGTGTTATGCAATGTTTTCACGATAAATTAGGTAATGAGAATGTGGTATCGAATTCGAGTTAACAATCGTCCGCCATAAGATTCCGATACTTATCGAAACCTGAAGGGGTTGTAAATAAAAATGCAAGTTATTTCAAAAAATTAAAGGACAATTTTGTACAATAATGGTTAGAGTAATATAAAACTTAATCCTAACTGAAAACATCCAGTGGTATGAACGTGAACTTTGAAACCAAACTATCTCAACGGTTCAACTGTTAACGTGTAGAGGCGATTATGTGTTTGCACGTTGACCATTTCAGAAAGGCTTTAGTGAATCTAAAGCGACAGATAAAACAATAACAATAAGCGTTGGTGCTAAGTGCATACGATATGTATATATATATATACACACATTAAGTTTAATGAAAAGTCGGTTAATGTGTTTGAATATAAACAGCATAGCCAAATGCCCTTAGGTTCTCACCTGAGACCCAAATGAATTTAACGTTGACCGCAAACAGCGTAATGTATCGGCAATGTACGAGTTCATTCTGCTCATGAAGCTGCATTGTTTTCACGGAGCCGGTATTAAGACAAATAATCCTACTAATTTAACTTTTGAATTACAACTGCAATTGCTTAAATTATTAATCTTAACTTTAAAGACATTATATCTTTGTTTTGTCAAAAAGCAATGACTGTTTATTCATTCAGTTTATTACATCAAATGGTTTAAAAAAAATCACTGATTCTTCGTTTAATTTATATGAAATAATTGTCCCTCACGTACAAACATCATTAGGCTAAACAAGTTGACAATCTATTTTATGCTTGACAATTAGGTAAATATATCTTACTAGCTAGCTCAAAAAGTTGGTATTAGTAAAACAGTTAGAACGGACTTTGTTTACGTTTTTGACATAACCTCAATAACCTCAATATCCAAGAGTATCATACATAAAATGACTCAGGGTTCTAAGTTTTTAAAAGTTCACTTAAACTTGAGTTTACCATACAAATTTAAAGACAAAGATGAATCATAGATTAAGCACTTAATAGTATGGAAGTTTAACTTTGTTTAAATATGTTTGCAATTCTTGTATCTTCAGACAAGGCAGTTAGTTTCCATTGGATGCCTCATCCTGACGTCTCCTCTAACCAAACGCAGAAGAACAGGTTCTTTTTGAATATCATTTTGTTTCTGAAAACATTCATTTTACATTCATACAAACACACACAAAGATTCACGAATTTTTGCTCTAACAAATGTAACTGAAATAAATATGGTTTCATAGTATTATGTTTTGGAGAGAAGAAAGAGAAGAAAGATGGTCTAGGGTTAGATGTCTCTTTTGATTCCAAAAACAGGTTCTTGCCATACTGGGATTACTTGTTTTTGTGGTCCTGCATGAGGCGGAAACATGCGTTGGCGGAAATACTCTTTCGAAAGGTGGAGGTAAGTAAGTTTACATTCATGTTTCTAAAAAATGGTACTACATTAATTGACCGCTGTGTTCATCATTTAGCACTTCAATACGGAATATAACACTAGTCAACTTTTCCAAGCGTGCGTTTAAATCAAGCGTTTCCGTTATAACATACAACAGAATAGTGAGAAGCGAAATAACGGAACCACTAGACTGATACACAGCGAACTATTAGTATTTATTACACTCGTTCAAATGCTTCAATATACTTTGATTTCATAAATAGGTATAATACATATATACATATATTAATACATCACTTATGTCTTATACGAAGTCAGGCTAGTATGACAGATAAAATAAAAAGCTTGTTAACAATCTAGAAACGATATGTATTGCTTGCCCAATCTCCAATAAACTTCTAGAAAACATTTGTTCAAGTGATACCTCGGCCGAGTTCGAAACTGGGTAACGTTGGGTCAGAAACTAGGTTACTAAGTCGAATTAAAAACAAAACCTAGTGAACCCTCTAGAAGCCACAATAAGCTTCTAAGCTTCGTAAAACTAAAGGTAAACGTTTTCACAATTATATATTCGCCTAGTTCAAAACTGGTTCACGTGGGATCGACAACAACGTAACTAGTCAAAATTAAAGAAAAACTGTTTCAACACTCTAGAGCCCATATGTCTAGCCCAATGTGTATGAAACTTGCTCAGAACAATGGTGCTATAGATATCTTGGTTTAGTTCGAAACTTGGTCACTTGGGGTCAAAAACTAGGTAAAAAGATGTACTTGAAGAAAAAGCATGTGATAATACAATTACACACATTAAGCAATAGCAATAAACAATAGAGACAACAAACTAGCAATAAACATATCTGTCGAAATTGATAAACGAGACAGTAGCAATAAACATAATCATATACGGTTAGACAAAAAGATCAAAGCATACACATGCATTGTCTGACTAAACATTATGTTATAAAGCTGGTCTAAATCGTTCTTAAAGTTTCTATTTGATCTTTTGTGAAAGCAATTATGTCTTCCATGTTTAGCCTATTCTGAAGATACGTGTTAACATGATACATATTGGGAATGGTATTCTGATAGTTATTTCTAAAAATATAAAATGTTGCCCACAATATGATAAAGTTTACAATCTGTGACATTTTGGAACGAACAACTGAAACGTTACAAAAGCTTATATGTTCATAATCAAAATTTTAAATGCTCGGCAAATTCGCAGTTTGTTCGATATACACTTTTACATTGTTCCAAAACTGTTGAATTATAGGAAATTCCCAAATCATATGCATATTTGAATCTACTGACATGCTGCACAAATCGCACAAATTAGAATGTGTTAAACCGCAATGCAGTAAATAACTTTTGTAAGAAATAATTTTCATAATATAATTATACTGAAAAGTTCTTAGTTTGGTGTCATGGGTCAGTCTAAACGGGTGAGTGAACAGTTAAGTCGTTTCAAATTCTTTATCAAAAAATAATTCCCATTTTGCAACTGCCTTGATTGGATTGATTTGCTTCGTCAGTACGACATTTTGGTATACTAATTGCAGATTTGAGTTTAATCTGTTATTGATGAAAGTAAATTTGCTGGTGGTTGATAACTTATGTTTTCAGCTTTTCTTTTCAATCTAGTGGCACACGTTTTATGAGACTATAGTATTTCAGAAAATCACTGTTATGGAACCCGTAAAAGTATTTTAATTGCTCAAAGATATACAATTGCCTCGTTATATAGTCGTATATTTGTTCTACATGATTTTTTTTATAAATTAGTTGTTCCAAATTATTTATTTTCCTATAGCTGTGATGTTAATTTGAGCGTTAACCTCATTCCAGACCTTTAATATGTCTTTTAAGAACACTGATCGAATTTTTAGTGTGTCTTTATCCTCATGTTTTTTTTTTGTGTTTAATGAAATACTTTCAATTTAACTCAAGAAGCTTTAAATCCATCCACAAAGCTGTGTATATCAATCATTTTTAAACCGCCATTTTTATATTATTTTATAATTTGATCACGTTTAATCCAGTCGGGTTTTGTCATTCCATAAACATTTGATTATTTTTGTAAGTTTTAATTTTACTTTCATCTGGTTATTCTAAAAATGTAAATGGGTATGATAGTATTGGCATTGCAAAAGTTATAATAACTGTGATTTGTCCTATAAGTGAAAGATTCCATTTTTTCCATTTATGTAAACAGTGTTCAAATTACTGATTTTGTGTACATATATTGTGTTCAGCCGTTTAAAATGTATTGTTGTATATTATTATCCCAAGTGTGGTCGCGCTTTCACAGTCCCAATAAAATGTTGAATGTGGACAAAATTGTACATTTCTACTTATAAGTGCACCACGTAACATTACAGAGCATTTATTGTCATTCAATTTTAAACCTAATATATTTGCGAATTTGCCAAGGGTCATACTTAAATATTCAAATGACTTTTGACTGCCGTCAAGAAGAAAACAGGCATCGTCTGCAAAAAATGGTTGTTTGAGTTCGATATTGCCTGTAATTTCCTTTTATATTTGTATCATGTCTCATATACTTCGCTAGTAATTCAATGCATATGAGAAACAGATAGGGCAAAAAGGGGCAGCCTTGTCTCACTCCTTGTTTGATGTCGAAGAAATCAGAAAAATGCCCATGATTGATTACACTAGATTTTGCATTACTTTTAAAACAGTTTCACCCACTTTATGAGAGATTGTCTGAACCCCATGCCATCTAAACATGTATACATAAACTTATGGTCTAAACCATCAAAGGCTTTTTGAAAATTAGAGAAAAAGATCGTTACTGTTTCATCAGCATCTTTTATTTTATTTTATTTGACTTCATTCTAAATTCTTATCTTTTCTCAAATATATCTCCCTTTCATGATTCCCGTTTGAACAGTTGTTATTTTTTAAGAAAAGGTTTTGATCTATTAGCTACAGAGTTATTTGCAATTTTATAGTCAACATTTAACAAACAGACTGGTCGCCAATTATTAATAGATATAATATCTTAAGCTTTTATAGGCAAAAGTAAAATAAGACCTCGTGTTTGAAGTTCGGTTAAAGTTTCTGTATCAAATGAATAATTTATTGAACTGATTAAGTTTTGTTTTATGTCGGTCCAAACAAGTTTATAAAATTCTGTTGTTAGTCCATCTGAGCCTGAGCTTTTGTTATTTTGTTATGTCCTTCAATGCTTGAGAGCATTCATATTTCGGACAAATGGTCGGGGTATTTTTTTCCATCATCGTTTGACAATTTTACAATATATTGAAGAAATATGTAACTGTTTTCTTGGTCCATAGTTCCGTCAATAAATCAATCATTAAATATACTTCGAAACTGGTTTTACCATAATGAAACTTGCTGATAATATGTGTTCTAATGATAAATTGGTCAAGTTCAAAATAGTGTTTGACACGTCGAGCGTGAAAGCAGTTACTTCCGGTCTCAGGTAAATGACTTTTTTTAGCCTTTGGCCTTCTTGGAAAGATGATATGCCATTAATAATTGTTTAAACAACAAAAGCTTTCTTAAAATAATCCATTACACGAAACCAGTCTTTGTTATAAGAGGCGTTCAGCGTATATTTGAGATACATTTCGATTTAACATTTGTAAAGTAATATGATGTGACTTCTGTTTCATTAGTTCCTTGTTTAAAATGTTACATTAAATTAAAGTATTTGTTTAGAATTGCACAAGTGCAACCATCACCCATCAGTCTTGATCACAGCTACATCTGGATTCACGTACAACTATAGTTATAATTACAGCAAATAATTTAATATGAAGAAGTGAAACTCCAGAAGCTGCAGCAGTTTTGCAGTTTTATCATTCACACCTCTGTGGTCCTTTATTTATGGCAAGGAACCAATTGCCAAAACGGTACAGTACGGCACAAAACGAAACAACATATACACATAGTAGAATAAAGCTGGGGTCACCGCCTTGGAACGGTCAATGCTAAGCAGTGGGGGTTTACACCATTTAAGTCACATGATCAAATTGGCTTAACATCTTTTGAAATTGTTCTCAAATTCGAAACTTTCGCAAAAATCTGAAGTACTGTGTCTGAGAAAAACCCTTATTTCATGTGGGTGCTTGTGAGGGTCGCGAACGAAAAGACTGCTTTGGTTTCACTCTGCAAAAAAGTATGCATTTTTTATGTTCCGAGGCTTTATCATTGTATGATTGTCTCCATAAAAAACTGCGAAATAACGATCGATTTAAATTTAGTTTTATGTTTCATCTTTGGTGTCCTATTTTCTTTCATGATTGCCTGTCTATAGTTTACATAATGACCATGTATGTAGGCAATAGCATTGATTGTCATTAAGTTATAAACCAATAAGGTTTCCATATCTGATAAGATTGTACTGTTGATTGAAAGGATAACCGCAGGGGGATTTCATCGTTGCGAGTCATTTGAATTGTTTTTGGTTGCTCTAATAACGTTTTGTTTTACTGCAAGCAAGGTGCAGGATCAACGGGGTTTTTAGGGGTTTACACACGGGCTGGGCAGAATGTAAACACACCGATAAGAACTTTATTTTTGCAAATATCTCAAGTTATTGAAATACATTTGCAAAAATTAATTTACCAGTTGTGATATTTTAATCAATATAAACTAATAATTGTAAACAAATACGGTATTTTAGAACTTTTCTTTTTTCGTCATTCGTGGTTTACAGTCCCTTTAATTTATCGTTATTTACTGTGTTATAATTCAGTTAAATTAAATGCAACCGCTATGGAACCTTAATGCCACTGAGACTTGACGAACATTTGTTTAATATTCCGTTTATCAAGTGTTATATCGGCAACTGAAAGCAACAAATATAGAAATTATCGTTCACATGTATATCTCTTGGTATTTTTATCACGCTATTATTTTTTTTGACAAACCATACAATTATTTACCCAGCTGGACAAAAGTTGAGTTAATCAAAAATCAAAGTGTGTCTTAGTTTTCTCTGTGTGGTAAAGTTTAATATATATATGTATGTGAATAGCGGC
>VMBQ01002101.1:38028-80349 GCA_007657795.1 Dreissena rostriformis | reverse complement strand
ATATATGGGTTGTTTGGTCAGCAATTTCTACAAGAGTAATTTTTGTATTGGTATCTAAAACTGAATCAATCTTTAAGTTAGCATGTCGTTTAGATTAAATTTCCCGCTATATTATAATTTAACATATAGCAAATGGAAATTAACTGCTTATGCATATTGTGAAAGGATAAGACCTCACATTTCAGTTTTATTTTTTTCAGAATCCGATCGCCATGGCTCTGATTACATATAATTTGTTTAAGGCTGTGGAAAGACAAACAGACGACAAAGTGCTAAAGACTGAAATGCAGAAATACGTGAAGTATGAATATATACTTCTCAAGACATATAAAACGCTTCGTTTTATATAGAGTATCTATGAAAAGATAATAGCACCTTTGAGAATTCAGTACCTGTAAAACAAACTGATAAGCTATACAATGCAATCTTGAGCAAAACATAAAACATTTAACTAAAACAAAACAACAATCAGTTACGAATCATGCTCAACTGTAAAAGGTCAGAACCTTCAGTTTGTTAAGAACTCCGCTCAACACAGAGATACTCCCATCATCAAATAATCAACTCGGTTTCATCGCCCTATGTTGACATGCATTTTCTGCTTAAAACAATACGTTATGTTGTTCTCAGTAAACAAAATGATAAACTACATGTTATTAGACATTGCCGACGTCGGTTATTATAATTTTCAATGACTATAAGGTCAAGTTTGTTTGTTGACAGTGGTACTAGATATATATATATACATAGATCCAATAACACATGTTTTTTCGGATTTTTTGTGTGTTACAAAATTTAAAAACAAACTGGCTTTATTCATTTAATGTACTTGGTTTTTGTTTTTGCATTCCAAAGTGTTACATGTGGTCACAATAAATACTAAACACTAAAAATTGTGTGATACGCAATATGTTTAATGACATTTGTTTATAATGCAATACTTTAGCATATATAGTTTTCAATATTTGTTTAACATTGTCGTAACTCCAGCATGTTTAATTATAATGTACGCAAGTGTTTATGTACGTTATTATTTTAGCATACATTATGTTGTCACAACCAAGACTTTTAGTTGAAGGAAGTCTGACACTGTTATTAACTTGCGTATACATGGCACATTAGTGTTACTATCACTCATTTAATACCAAACGGACTTGATGTTAATTGATGTGCATTTTCATTTAGAAAAGCATCTTCTTGGGCGACGGGTATTCTAAACGAATGTGCCCAGAAAGATGACACAAAAACGAATCAGATATTGACTCTTGTGATGCCAGTTTGGAAGAAGACATGCATAGGATTGGCTATAGAATCGAAACATATGGAGTTTCTTGACCAGCAAGCAGTCCGAAATCTGCTTGGAACTGTTTGGAATGGAAAACTTGAGGATACAGCTACGTGGAGGGTAATCCATTTTATAAAGCTTTTTTTACGAAGTTAATGTATATTTTTTAAAACATAATGCACATTTTGAAATAACCCGTATATAATTAAGGTAATTTCCTATTGCCATCTCCAACAAATTACACATACACTAGTCGAGTGCTTAAGAAAGACAGACTTTTCACGTTCTGATATTTTTAAAATCTTTCCCAACGATTATAAATGCATAGTATTCAAATACATGTTGCTTAAGAAATAATGTAATATGAACAGTATTTCAACTTATTGTAAGCGTGTCTATGGTTGCGATTGTGGTTATAACTACATTCGTTAAAATATTTAATCAGCATTTGACATTAATATTGTCGTGCATGTAAACATACCTTGTTAACAGAATAACAGTAACGAAAACTAAAAGTCAGTTTTCAAACATCACATCGCATGCTACAAACAAATCAACGTTTCGGTAAATATGTATTTAACATTGGCCTTGGGTGATGCGTTTTAGTGTAATACCAATTAAAGACGCTTCCCATATGTCCAAAGAAGATTTCTAACGCCATGTTCACACTTATCTGTCTGGAAAAGATCTTCTATGTGTATCGTCCTTACTGGACGGAATATAAAAGAAGTTTAATATGCTCCTAAACCTGTTTGGTAATACAAAACAAAACGATGGCGTATTGTTTTCGATGTGATCAATACATATATAATATATAAATACACATGAAAACAAACATTTAAACAATTAAATTTATCAAATTATGATGTTATGTATGAATTTCGTGCGTGAACTATGTTAATGTATTCGCTTATTTTATATGTATATATGTACAACCATTGCTTTATTAGCACCCAACGTTTGTGCATCTGATTCTGAAATTATTCTGATGATTAAATCTGTTTATGCTTTGCTATTTCAGTTTTTTGCTTGTATAATGTGCCCAGCGTTATCGCTAAAACTATTGAAATACAAAACGGACAAACGTACGACCCAGGACAACCAATGCGAACGTACAGCACAGGAAAATATCTCTTCAAACATTGGCAAGATCAAGGTCTTCTTACTAGCTCCCAAAACAAAAATTGCGTATAATTTGGTATGCATATTTATACTATTACACGTATGTATGCTTCATGCACTTTTGTGGACTCACATTATCTCAACCTGCTTTCAATTATTAAGAATTGTTTAGTGTTGGTTATGGTAAAGGCGAATTTCTTTGCAATGATAACTTATTACAAACATATGACCCTCTTTCATGTTCCATTATAAACTATACATGAACATAAATTTACATAAATAAACAGACCTTGTGTCTGTAGCAAAACATGTGATTTGTTCCATTTGAGTCTGTCATGCATTTTGTTGTTATTAAAACTAATTAAGGTTTTTAATAAACACATAATGATCCTGCGTCAGTTCAACTATTTATAGTGTCTATCTATTATGTATTGTATCTAATACCTTGTTGATCAACAGATATCGTATGTGATGTTTCTAAGCCTGTTCGCGTACGTACTGCTGTTTGATCTCGCATCAACGATCTCGAAGATAGAATATGTATTGATGACATGGGTATTGGCTATACTGGGGGAAGAAATAAGACAGGTAAATCATAAAATAAAAATACACAAATACAATGGGTAGTTGTAAACAATTTGTAAATACTAGTAGAATATTTGACAACCCCAATAATCGGTTATTTGTGTCGTGTGAGAAAATTTCCAACATGATAGTTCCGATACTTACGACATAAACCACCAGAGCGATCACCCGATTTGCTTCAATACAAATCTTCGAAGAATATGTTGTTTTGCTGCTCTATATAATACATACACTTTTTTAATATCACAATTGTTTTTTCGCACGTTAAAACATGAGAAATATACAAAACAATTGCCACATGCATGAACGTTATTTTCAAAACATAAGAATCTACGAAGTAATGATATTTTTTATCATACATTATATTTGGGAAACTAGCCTTGATCTAGGGGAATTATGTACCGAATACAAAAGAACGTTTTCAGTACAACACGATAATATAATACTATTAATTATCTCCCATCGTATTAGTGCTTTAAAAACATTACGACTATTCATGGGACACAACATTCAAACACGTACGCGTATATCTTGTTAATAGTTAAAGGCAAAGTAAACTGCTTTTTTATCATAAACAGTGGATGATTTGCAGACATTGCTTATCCGCTTAGGGTTCTACTTAGAATAAGGCTGCAACAGAGACTATACCGCTAGGGTCGTGACCCAAACTTTGCTTGCTACATATGCTTGTGGTATAACGCCGAGTTTTGTTTCGTCAAAGGTTAAGTTTAGGATCTTACACTGCTCGGCTGCTAAGAATGCAAGGTTTGGTTTATATGCCCAGTTCTACTCGTTTCATTTGGTATGTTATGACAGAGTTTGGTTTCCTACAACGGCTCAAGATCCCAAAAAGGCTCGGCCATTGCATGCACACTTGTTGAAGATATAACACGTACTCGATAACAAAGAATTAAGTGTATGTTGTGTAATGCAAACTTTGGTTACGACACCGCTCGGTTTATATCCGAGCTTGGATTGCTACATTGGCTTATGGTGTTACGCCGAGCTATGTTTTTTTCCAAATGCGTAGGTTAGTATCATACACTTCTCGGCTGCTACGAATGCAAGGTTTGTTATACATGCCCTGTTCTGCTCGTTACATATGGTCTGTTATGCTAAAGTTTGGTTTTCTATAACGGTTACATTTATTTGTTTTAAAACCATTGCATGCACACTTGCTTAAGATCTAAAACGTATTGGGGTAACAAAGTATTTAGTAAAATATGATGTCACAAGCTGGGGAAGGCCCACACATAAAATCATACAAATCGTGTTTCGCGTCGTGATCTAACACGCACACTGTAGAGGAAACAACAAATGATCACAGTTTAATGGCTGCATTATATTAATTATTTTATTCTTTTGAAGATAAAACATAACTTACAAAGCACAAACCAAAATAAACTTGTATGCAATATGGCATGTGTAAGTTGAATTTATCTGACGTCTAATACTATTAACTTAAATATAATAAACGACTTTAGTTTATAAATATCTATCCGTAAATAAATAAATATATGTTTAACAACGTTTTTCTCAAACAAAGAATTGATTTCTTTTAAATATGAACTCCTATAATGTGTGAAAAGAAATCCATTGTAATGGTTTTGCAGGTAAATCGTATCATAGACTTGTGCTTTACCTAGTTAAAAATTATATCAATGACCCAATATACTTGTGATAATTATTGTTTAATTATTAGTAATCTCTAATCGGCGGAGGACCATTTATGTGTGTAAACCAGAAAGTTTACATTTTCAATCATGATATATCAACGTATTATACTTAATCACTTAAGTCTCTTACATGTGCCAAGTTATAACTATTAAATCCATTTAATCCCGATGTAAAATTCAGCATCATCTACTACGTTTGCGTACATAAGTTCAATATTTCTTCTTTTTTACACCTATAATTGAATGCATAAACCAATCAAAAGATGAATGTGTTTATTAACAGAATTAGTTTCCAATTGAAATAAAAACCTACCGTGTCGGGCAGTTTCCCAATAAAGGTTTAAATCGAGCGTCTATAGGGATTCGACAGAACATGCATTTATGTGTTTGTTGAAGTTGGGAATGCATTCAAAATCTACGTGTTGTCGTTAAAATTGTTATGGAAAATTATGTATACAAAAATTGAGTTTCTATAAAGTTATGTTTTATTATTTTTTATGTTGTTTTTTTTTTTTTNCAACAACAATTGGCAAATGCAGAAGAAAATGTTTATTAAAATATGTAACAAATTGACATATAAATATTCTTATTACAAGTGTTGATCTCTATGATACATCATAAAAAAAACATATAGTAGGTTAGTATCCTATTCTTCTCGGCTGCTACGAATGCAAGGTTTGTTATACATGCCCTGTTCTGCTCGTAACATATTGTCTGTTATGCTAAAGTTTGGTTTCCTACAAAGGTTAAAGATCCCATAAAGGCTCGGTCATTGCATGCACACTTGTTGAAGATATACCATGTACTCGATAACAAAGTATTTGTTTCAAAGTTTTTATCCGAGCATCGATTGCTACATTGGCTTATGGTGTTACGCCGAGTTATGTTTTTTCCAAGTGCGTAGGTTAGTATCCTACACTTCTCGGCTGCTACGAATGCAAGGTGTGTTATACATGCCCTGTTCTGCTCGTAACACATGGTCTGTTATGCTAAGGTTTGGTTTTCTATTACGGTTACAAGTTAAAAAAAAAGCCATTACAGCCAAAAGCATGCACACTTGCTGAAGATCTAAATCGCATTGGGGTAACAAAGTATTTAGTAAAATATGATGTCACAAGCTGGGGAAGGCCCACAGATAACATTAAACAAATCGTGTTTTTCGTTGTGATCTAAAACGCACGCTGTAGAGAAAACAACAAATGATCACAGTTTAATGGCTGCATTATATTAATTATTTTATTTTATTGAAGATAAAACATGACTTACAAAGCACAAACCAAAATTAACTTCGATGCAATAGGGCATGTATATTTTGAATTTATTTGACGTCTAATACTATTGAACTTTAATATAATCAACGAATTTACTTTATAAATATCTATCCGTTATTAAATAAATATACGTTTAACAACGTTTATCTCAAACAAAGAATTGATTTGTTTTTAATATGAACTCCTATTATGTGTGAAATGAAATCCATTGAAATGGTTTTGCAGGTAAATCGTATCACAGACTTATGCTTAACCTAGTTTGAAATTATATTAATATCCAATAGACATTTGATAAGTATTTTTTTAATTCGCATGAATCTCTAATCGGCAGAGGACCATTTATGTGTGTTAACCAGAAAGTTTACATTTTTGATCATGATATATCAACGTTTTATACTAAATCACTTAAGTCTCTTACATGTGCCAAAATATACATGTAACTATGTCATCCATTTAATATCGATGTTAAATTCAGCATAATCTACTTCGTTTGCNACTGCAATACTGCTGCAGCTTCTGGAGTTTCACTTCTTCATATTGTGCTTTACCTAGTTTAAAATTATATTAATATCCAATAGACTTTTGATAAGTATTTTTTAATTCGCAGGAATCTCTAATCGGCAGGGGACCATTTATGTGTGTTAACAAGAAAGTTTACATTTTCGATCATGATACATCAACGTTTTATACTTAATCACTTAAGTCTCTTACATGTGCCAAAATATAGCTATGACATCCATTTAATATCGATGTTAAATTCAGCATAATCCACTACGTTTGCGTACATACGTCCAATATTTCTTTTTTTTTAACACCTATACTTTTAACAGAATGAATTGCCAATTGAAATGACACATCTTTTCTGTCTAGCGAGATTGGACAGAACATGCATATATGTATTGGTTAAAGTTGGGAATGCATCCAAAATCTACGTGTTGTCATTAAAATTGTTATGGAAAATTATTTAGAAATGGAGTTTCCATATAATTATGTTTTATTATTTTTTTATATATTGTTTTGTAAATTAATGCTTAGCTGCTTATTCGGCGCGTGAATGAAGCTCTCAAAATCTTAACTCTACGTATTAGGCATTGACAAATCCATTCCCGATATTGATTTGATTCTTTATCCGTAGGGCTCGTGAGACAATATTACACCTAAATCAAAAGTACACACATATTTTCTATCAGACACCTAATACAAGTGCTTATTCACCATATACACGTATTCATGTGTGATATGTTTCCAGATGGCTACTTCGAGTGAGAAAAAAGAGTACTTCTCGAATGGATGGAATATCATTGATATGTGTACAATCGCCATGTTTTTTATCGGATTTGGACTGCGATTCAAACACTTTCAAGACGCGTTTGATTGGCCCAGAGTCGTGCTTGCTGTCGATTTTGTAGCGTTCTTCTTCAGACTGATCCACATCTTCTCTGTTCAAAATGTCCTTGGTCCCAAACTTATTATGATTCAACAAATGGTACGTGATGTTATATGTATTTATTATATTATTGTATAATGTTTTAAATTGAGCCCTGTACGCCACATATTATTACATCCATCATGTTACTGTAACACAGAAACGGCTGCCTCAGTAACTAGAGCGCTGGACAGTAAATCCGAATTTCTTCCTATATCCGAGTTCGAAGCAGCTCATCCCAGCTTCGTTTATGATAATTATTTACAGTATTTTTACATGAATTCATCAAGTAATACAGCTTGGTAATATGTCGGTGAATGTAAACGAAGTCAGGAAAATTGTGAGAGACGTTCTATGTCATAATACTGTTATACAGTGAAAATCAAACAACCAAACGTTAAACATACAAATGAACATCAACGGATAAGTTCGTTAAAAATAAATAAATCTTCTTAGCATGCGAGATATTTTAGTTAGTCCAAATGAGTAGTCTATCCAATGAGATTAGTAAGCGTGTCTAAATGTTACATAATAAATACCATGCCTTGTTAATATTAGAAGATCTTCAATCAGTAGCGTGATGGCAATAGCGCCAAGCCACTAATATTTTCTGTTGTGTAGTTCATGTCTCAAACCTGCCAAAACTTTTTAATGCTCATATTAGAAAATAATTTAAAAAAGTGGTTCATGCTTTTTGATGGAAAATAAGTTTAAAGTCAGCAAGCAAAATGCATTCTTTGTCGATTAGAATACAGATACTTCGAGTGCAACTCAACTGAAGGGGCTAATACATGAGAATGATTATTGTTCTTCTTGTATTGTTGTATGTTTGCAGTTAACTGGACAAAATAATACAGCTAATAAATAATTAAAAGAAAAAAAATATATATTACATTTACAATATTCAATAAATATAATATGTATGTTATGCATGTCGAGTTTATTTGGAAATAGAAATATACAGTTACATAGGGCGGTCCTGCTATCGTTGCGGTTCAATCCCCTTTCCGGAAGCATGTGAGCTTGTTTGTCATCATACCGGACAGGTGGGATTTCCTCAGGGTACTCCGGCTCCCATCCCCTCACAAGATCACGCTAACATTTCAAATCGTTCATTTACAACTAAATAGCTTGACATTGCATATATACTTTCCATTGTTTGGGAGTCTTGAAATGTAATTAGGTGGTGCACGTGTCGGTTCCACACATAAAACAGCTTAAGGCGCGGACGAACCTGATAAACTTCGAAAAACACACATTCAAACAATTACAAAAATTGTCTTCTTATCCGTGACGTTCGATTTATATCACTTCAATGATATCTGAACAATCACAGTGCTTGTCAAAATTATGATTATGCCATTTTTAAAGTTAAGTCTCAGCATCCCCTGGAGCATATATAACTATTATAAATATCATAATAGTGTTTACGATATTATCGAACACCGGCGAACAGCATTAACAGCTTGTTGACCCTCGCATAGTACCAATCTTTCATAACAAACAGTAAAAACATTCAATTGTTGTTAATCGCCAGTTTTTTCATCGCTTTTTCGTTAACGTCAACCAATGTTTACGAGGGTTTATATGAGATTTATATACGCATCTCTACGTTTTCTTCACAATAGCAAGAGATATTTTGGATCACTTAACTCGTGTGTGTATTCTGTTTAAGTTTCAGGACCTGGTGTATTTCCTTGTTATTTTGGTGGTGTTTTTATTATCGTACGCGATTGCCTCACACTCCATCCTCTTCCCTGATTCTCCAGTTACTTGGGAAACATTTCGACAAATAATAAGAAAGCCTTACTGGCATATTTATGGAGAACTGTTTCTAGAAGATACGGAAGGTATGTATGTGTCACCAAAACAAATCTAAATTTATGTACAATATAATTGTATATTATAACTAAACATATCATGAACTTCCAAGCACCTACAGGCACTGAATTTGTATCATGGAAATTGACCGCAGTAGAATCGATTTGGTAATTATCATTTTCCAAACAGGTTTTGCGGATTGCACAACGGATGTTAGTCTTTGGACAAACGGAACATTTCCGCGTTGTCCAAGCAAAACTGGACAGATTGTGGTTCCAATCATGATGGGGATGTATATGCTTTTCACCAATATACTACTTCTCAACCTTCTAATTGCTATGTTCAGGTATATTTAGCATATGTCGAAGCACTTTACAGTTGTTGAAATTTATATTATATGCATGTTCTTCAATTATGTATTTACAGCCAATGAAATGCATCTTTATTTAATAATACATACAAACAATTTTACAGTTTTCGAAATGCTTTGATGTTGTATACGTGTTTGTTTGTGTTCAAGAGCAAGGACTTTTATTTTAAATGCCTATTCAATTTTTTAGTCACACATTTACGGTTATTCATAAGCGATCGGAATCGCTGTGGTGTTATCAGCGATACTTCATACTGAAGGAGTACGGAATGAGACCTGTTATATGTCCTCCTCTAAACATATGTTGGCACATATACGATCGTGTCCAACGCGTGTGCTGTCGACACGCGACTGTAGAAGATCCTTTTCGTAAGTATCATGTCACACTCTTTGATCGTAAAACTAAAAGTTGATGTTAAATGATTAGGTCATATACATTGTATTATATGTTTAGCGTCCCCTTTAAATCTTGGAACCTGCAAATAAGTCAGGACAAATTTAGTCAGTTAAACCTTTATTACCAATCTTAAAATGACCGTAGAAGTATGTGAACACTCACAACTATAAATACTAATTATCACATTGTAGTATCTTAAAGAAATATTTAAATGTAATATGAACGGAAGCGCAATGTTTGGGCATAACTCTCCAAGATCATTCCTAATTATTTATCGTAATGGGTGTTGATAAATCATACAATATACATGTTATAATATTCTATTATTAGGTATTATATTTTAATTAAACAATGATCTGATACGCATTTTAAAAGAGCAATACAACATTTACTATAAAGACAAAATATACAATTAACAATTATAAATGTCCCCATTCAAATAAAAAAAAAATGAATGTCAATAACTAAAAAACAAATAAAACAGAAATTGCTTTCGCGCAATTTTAGAGTTATTTTAGAGCCCGGAGTTTAAAACAATTATGAGTTTTAATTGAGTCGTATTTGCGGAGTTTGTAAAAGCGTTGTTTAAGGCATTATTTATACACCATCCATCTTCATTCTCTATATGGTGAAACCTATGTTAAGTTTAAAAACAAACACCAAAACCTACCCGCCCGTGAACGCTAAACATAACATCAAATTGGTAACTGTTGTTCTTTAGTATTCCACTGCATCTTTTACTTCCACATATCACACGTTTCTTTACATTCAAACGTGAATGAAACTTAATGAAGAATATTATACCACGTAACGCGGCTTGTTTCCCATCGGCATTTTTTTAGTTTATTTCAAATTATACACAGAAGGCCAAAAGTGGACACATTGATAGCGGACTTGCGATGTTTACAGGCAATACGACAAAACAATTTTAAATTAAAGACGTTTTAATGTAAACATGTTAAATGTTTCACTGTTTAAAATATTATGTACGAAAATAAAAAAAATAAGAAATGAACATAAGAATTAATTGTACCTAAGTTTGCTTTTTTTAAGTTGCAGAATGTCACATTAAGAAGGACCATATAAGATACATTTCTTGTATTATGTATATCTATTATAACAATGACTTGTTCATCTTCTTATTAATACATCCTTTCCTAGAATACCTAGTCGGGTCAAACTATGAGATTTTTTACAATAAAATAACACAATTATTGAAAGTATTTTAAGAAATAACAGCGTATATGTGTCAAAGAATAATCTTAACAGTATATTCCAGACTGCTTATTCGAACCAAATCAATAGACAGTCTTAAGACTAACACTTAATTACGAATCATTAAATATGATTTAAAAAAATAAATAAATATTACAAACTATAGTTTTTAATATATAAATATATATAAATAGACAAAATCGTATGGTAAATAACACACTACAACACGCTATTAAACATATATAAAACAGTGGACAAATATATTACAATTTGTTTATTGAGCAACAATATATTTATTGTACATACTCACAGGGGGCATCACAGCCAACCTTTTTCAATGTATCACATCCTAAATGTTCGCCAAAATAAGGTATCTATCGTAAAGCAACGAATTAATGTGTGCAGTATCTAACAAATACAAATCGAACTAAATTGACGATATATAAGCATCATGTGATCAAACCAAAAACAGATAAATGTAACAAACTAGTTATGTTATTACCATGTTCTTTTCTGATGTATTTCTCTCGATAAATTTATGCATGTTTTCTGTTTGTCATACATTAGATTGTATTGCAACCACCGAAATTCCGTTCACAATTAACATTTAATAATAACATGAAACTCATGTTTAAATAAAGACGTTGCAATTTCTATAATCTAATTGAATTGAAATGGGTCTAGTGGAACTGCCAGTCTCAATATTCAACATGTGTAAAGACGTACGTAATTGTGATCAGCTAAATAAAAATATGTTTATATGACCTTTATTAAGGTATGGTTTAAACTGAAAAAACGCGCTGTTTTTCTAAAAAAATGTCTTACTAGAGTTTTAAATCACCTGCTCAAAATCTGCCAAAAATATTATAAAAAAATTTCTGATTATTAACATATTGAAAAAGCCAAGAATAATAACAACCCAGATTACCTTATATATCTCTTAATACTGTAAACCAAGTATTGTTGTTTTGACACTATATTATATCGGTTAATACGGTCAACAATACGTGTTGATCAAGCGTATATCTGATGTTTTTTAAAGTTGTTTCTGTAAGTGTATTTTGATATATATATATTTGACTTATTGGGGCTCAATAGCTGCCATAGTAATAGCAATCGTTTATATTGACCCCCTGGAAGCTACACTATTGAAAAGAAACCTTTTCAATGGATAAGCCGTTGATAACATCCCCATAGACACAGAATGAAATCAATACTAATCTGCAATAAGTATGGACGGAGCAAAAAGAGAATTAAAAGTCCTCCATAATTATTGAGGGAGCCTAATTAAGGCTAATATTCTGCAATAAGCATGGGCGTAGCCTAACTTAGGTTAAAAGTCCTAAATTATTATTTAATGAACCTAACTAGGGTAATAAGTGTGCGATAGTTAATGACGGAGCCTTACTAAGGTTAATTGTCTGCAATAATAATAGAACGGAACGTTACTTAGTTTATTAGTATGCAATAAATATAGGACTTACTAAACTTAGCAGTCTGCAATACTTGTGGACGGAGCTTTACAAAGATAAAAAGTCTGCAATACTTATGGACTAAACCTAACTAAGGTTAATAGTCTGCAATAATTATGCACGGAACCTACCTATGGATTTGGGAACGGTTCTATAGAATTACTGTCGATTTTAATGCTGCATGCTCCTTCTTTATCGCGCATCAGAAAACTTGCATAATACTAACAGCATTTTAATAGTCAAAGGTAAAGGTTGAGGATCAACAACCATTTAACAGGTTGAACCCTCGATGCTTTACATTCCAAACGTATTACCGAAGTTATTATCTATGTTTATTTTTCGCAATTCGTTTGATGTGTCCCCATGTAATGTGTACTTGTCTTAAATAAATGATTATGCGCGGTAACTTTAATGTATCCCCTGATAATATTATTGAGTTTGGTAATTTCTTTTTGTATTGCACCGAAATCTGTTAAAAAGGTTATACATAAAACGGTTTAATATAATGGTTACATATACGTATACTAACAATCACAAAATGTATAAAGTTCTTACTGAAAACTACGTGTTTTTGTTAATGATTTTTTTTATCAATTCTGCAACCTGATATTCAAATATAGTTTGTATTGATCATTATTATCATCATTATCATCATCATCATGATCATCATAATTATCATCGTCATGATCATCATCATCATCATTATCATCATGATCATCATCATCATCACCATCATCATCATCATCAGCAGCAGCAGCAGCGGCATCATCATCATCATCAGCAGAAGCAGCGGCATCATCATCAGCATCAGCAGCAGTAGCAGCAGCAGCAGCAGTATCATCATCATCATCAGCAGCACACTCATCATCATCATCACAATCCCCATCATCATCATCAGCAGCAGCAGCATCAGCATCAGAAAAATCATCAGCAGCAGCAATGTCATCAAAGTCATCAGCAGCAGTAGAAGCAAAATCATCATAATCATTATCATCAGTTTTATAATCGTTTTTATCATCATCGTTGCCATCATGGTTATCGTGTCATCATCAAAGTATTCATAATCATTATCGATTAAGGTACCTGTTTATTTGCTACGACATCATCATCATCATCATCATCATCATGATCATCATCATGATCATGATGATGATGATCATCATCATCATCATCATCATCATCATCATCATCATCATCATTTACATCATCATCATCATCAGCAGCAGCAGCAGCATCATCATCATCATCATCAGCAGCAGCAGCGGCATCATCGTCATCAGCAGCAGCAGTAGCAGCAGCATTATTATCATCATCAGCAGAAGCAGCGGCATCATCATCAGCAGCAGTATCAGCAGCAGCAGTATCATCATCATCATCAGCAGCACACTCAGCATCATCATCACAATCACCATCATCATCATCAGCAGCAGCAGCATCAGCATTAGAAAAATCATCAGCAGCAGCAATGTCATCATAGTCATCAGCACCAGTAGAAGCAAAATCATCATAATCATTATCATCATCTTAATAATCGTGTTTATCATCATCCTTGCCATCATGGTTATCGTGTCATCATCAACGTATTCATAATCATTATCGATTAAGGTACCTGTTTATTTGCAACGACATTCTATGTTATTTAGTGGGCTATGACGGGTAATGTTTTTATCAAGTTTTAATACATATCCATAACACAACTAAGCCTTTACAAATCTTGAAATATAAATTAACAACCACGGTACGTTTATAAATATAAAGTACCCCTCCCTTTGTCATATTAAAACATTCTTGGTTTTCACAGGAGATTTCTTATGCGTCTGTTTTTTTTTTTGTTAAGCACAATACGATTACTTGACGTAAAATGTGTATAAAAAAAATACAAATACGTCTAGCTGTCTACTCATTGAGAGTGTTGGCCTCTGATAGCAATAAGTTCACTATATGATATGGGTTATTATCAGGGTCACACTCACGTATTAATGTGGGTCTATAATATGCTCTCAGCCTTTGACAGATGGCAATTGCATGAATGTCGCTGTCTAAAACTATGTATCCATAATGTGTGCAAGGAGATATGTTTGTACCCAATGACACGCGCAGCTTCCGATGCTTCCATTGTTTACAAGAAGTGCCCTCGTCGCAATTAAAAGGCGAGCTGTCCTGATGAATAGTGTATGGCACTGACTTTCGCAAATCACATCCCCAGTGAATCGTAATGACCATTTCCACATGTACTATTGGCGTATCGTGCTGTTTGTTATGCTTATCCACGTCAGTATAGGCGAAATCACGATGGATTAACAATATGCTATGTAATAATGCATAACGTTTTACTTTTCCAGAAGTGCGTTCATGTCTGTTATTACGCTTTCTGTGACGATTTGCCGCGAATATTAAATAGCGTTAGTCTGTCCAAAAATAGTTGTTTCTTACGATATGTGTTGCTCATACAGCAACGCAATCTCTTGCACGACGGTTACATTACATTCACCTGTGTGATGGGCTCAGAACGGACTATTTTCATGAGAGCGTCTCATTCCTGTCATGATCATTCCATGCGTTCACCATGAAGGTTACAGTATACTAAACAATCTCTTGCACGACGGTTACATTACATTCACTGCTTTCAAGATATCCATCTATCTATCTATACTGTCTAACTCCCCTTGCTTTGTTTGATAAATACAACAGAACTGACCGTCTCCTCTCTGTAAAAACAAGTTTTCCGTCGAAGCAATGCATAACGTCACTCAATTTGTTCATTTGTTTACATCTGTTAAGTGCGCGGAATGATTCCATCTGCGTAAATGGGCAATAAAATAGTTCCAAAGAGTTGCATTAAAACTACCAAGTTTTTGCACGATGTATCGTATATTTAAAATACCTATTTCATTATTTAACGCCTCTGATCCTAAAAATCCAATCAAATATACTTTGAATGCGTTTGTTCGGTTTTGACAAGATTCATGCCAAGATTCTTTGCAAGATGGCTGCTGAGCCGAACGCAGAGGTGTTTGTGAGAGCATGGAACGACAACTCTGCATGGAGATTGACAGCAACGTTTATCAAAGAACAAATGTTGACGTGTATACATTGTAGCAACGATTGGCAGCTAATTTAGATTGTGTTGCTATGTGGAGCTCATTTCTGCTGTTTTTGTGTTTATGTTAGTTTGCAATTGTTGTTTTTCTGACGTTGTGTTACTATTTTTGCTTTCTTTGATGTCTGCAGCAACTTACGGATTTATTTCTAAAAACGTTTAATGTCGGCTTTTATTTTCCGACCAGGTGTTTAACACAATGCTGAACTATGGGGCGTTTGTTCACTGTCGAGGTTTTCTTGACGATTTGTTCTGTGATGAAGTATTTTCTTTTGATTTAATTTATTATTATTTCGGCGAAGCTGTCTAACTCATAATTTTACCTAAATTGACCTTTATCAACATCTAATAACATGTTGTAAAAATGTCAAGACAGTAGGCCCGAATTAATAATTTTCGCATGTTTAAAAATACATAAACGAAGCAAACTAGAAAACGTTCTATCTTGAATTAAATAATCGTTAAATTATAATATTAGGCACTGGTTGACTATAATTGGTTTGCATTATCGTGTAAAGGATGTACACAGTTTGAAAAGTCGCGCTTTTTTCTGAAATGTGTTCATACGACACGTTGATACATTTTTTATTCTGCAAATTATACGAGTACAAGTGTCGAAATCGGAGTCTAATTTGGTTTTACTGCCCGTTCGAAAAAATGTATTAAGGTCTTTTAAGAAACGTATAACATGTAAAATGTTCACTTGTAAATTAAAATCAAGATTTAAAACAAGGCGAACATAAAGACCATATACCGACGTTGATCGGCCATAACCGCCATACACGGGTAATTTTCGAGTAGAGAAACAATTAGAAGTTAATATCTGGAGCGCTAATGTGTGTTTGGTTTACATGGCAATTGTTAAGTAGAGTGAAACTACACATCTTCATCCCCAAGCTTGTTTACACAAATGCTAGCATTCGTTGGGCGTTCACATTCATGCAGAAGGTTCTCCGATAAGATTAAAAGCTACGTTCGTCTTTGTGCGTAGATATAATGCGGCTAAACATTGTTCAGAAAAAACATCCCCGACATCAGTCGTAACTCTTTGATCTTATTGAATGTATTGACAATCGTTTTCTAACCAACGAAAACTTGTAAATAAATTATACATACTTTGTATAGGTGTAGCCGAAAAAACGTTATTACATACCTCATGTACATCTTCCGAATCACGTTAAATTAATCAGAATAAACCATCTAAGTTTGAGCTGTTTTATAAGGCTACATCATACAAATTGATTATTGAATACTTCCCTTACTCCTGCTAATCACAGTTTTAAGTTTTGAGAACAATATAGTTCTTAACACTGAGCGCAGTCCTGGAAGAATATTTCGTCAATGTACAGTGATCAACGTTTTCTTATTTGTGGGTTGAAGTGTGAAGTCTGAGTTTAAATTTGAACATAAGTTGTACCATTGAAATTTACAAGGATGAATGCTATCGTAACAAAACAAACAAAAACTACATTCTAAACATATGCAAAGATACATATTCACCATGAATCACTTGTAATATACATTGATGCCGGCATAGCAAACAAGAATACACCTGCACGTTATTAATGCTTTAATGAAGAACAGCATGTGCTTTGTTCAGAGTACTTACAGAATTGGAATTTACATCCACATGCATTCTAGACTAGTTCAGAACTTCTTCTCACTGAATTGCTCGGTATTTTTACATTTGAATTATATATGTGGTGTGCCAAGAAAACATCACACAAACTGTTTGCATTAAATTTAACTGTTCTGGCTTTTATGTTCTTTTTTATAATATACAAAACCGATTCTTCTAGATTTATGCGTTTTCATCCGCAACACTCAGCAGATAAATATTTTTAAACTTACATCCTTTAAGTTTAAATCATCCACTAAATGGCTTCACTACTAAATTTCAAGACTCAATAATTCACTCGTTAGCACCCTATTGGTGCTATAGAGATAACTTTCCCAAAATAACACAAACAGCACCATTTCTAGACGTGCTGAAACTATAGCAAATATTTATTATTTGCAATCGCCAATCAATGAGTATGTGGTCGTTATATCAGATTCCTATTACACTACAAATGCAATTTCATGAACGAAATTTGCTTTACAAACCAATTTATATCACCGAAACATATTATATAACAACAACGAATCATAAATAGAAATATTTTGAAAAAAAACAACATCAGCGAGCAAGATTGAACGCACGAATAGGTTAGTCATATAAACAGATTGTTGAACATCACTTTGATTTAAGTGCCGTTGTACCCTATACTGGTATTTAGGTTATTGAGAAACACAACGATAAGACTTACATAGGTTTGGTATTAAAGAAGGATGTACTAAGAAATGCCGAGCAAATGAGGTTGTATCACAAACAAAACATTGTAAAGCTTAAACGTTTATTATTTAACACATTTCAGTAGTTCACATGTCACCGCAAAAAAAAACAACCGAGCGGGTACACTACCAATGTGTGAAACTACGATAAGCAAACTAAGCCTACAGTGACTAACTGGTTTGCGTTAAAATATTTCCGGATATTTTGGGCCAAATGATCTATGTTTGATAATCATTGACATTGATGGCGAAAATAGTTGTGCGATTAATCAAACGCTATTCATTGCGTGGAGAATGCGCTTGTAAAACGTGGGTGTTTCTAATTAATCTGTGACTAGTCTGTTCCTGTTCCTGTTCCTTAAAAACCCCTAAGATCCGTACAGAGAGTTGGTTGATATAAAGCGTAACGCGCTATTAACATTTGGAGGAGGAAATCGCTGACCTTTTGTTTTACCTGATCTATTTATAGCCTCAGATTCTTATTGACAACCTGGGATGCGCGAAAATACCACGTGACATTGACGTAGCAAAGTTCACTATTTTGATTATGCGCAAATATACAATTCCACGACAAGTAATTCAACAATTGTTTATTGACTTGTTCTAAATAGGATCCGTTCAAAATTAGTATATTTAACATGATATTCACATCATGGGTCAAAATGTAAAGGCATTTAGTTGAACAACAGAAATCTCTGACACAAATTACTTAAAGGCTCATTAAATATGACAAATCCAATTATTATGCATATAAACTGGTCTCATTTGTAACGGTTTTCAGTTACTCTTGTATACAAAATGATAATAACACAGCTTAGGTGCAACGATGTCAAGAATTATGGAAGATATACCCGTTTCATAATTGGAAGAAATGTTTACAACTATGCAAGTAACGTGGTGTGTAGCCTCAAAGCGGTGACGTATGCTAAAAATAGCCGAAAGAAGATTCAATTTTAATTATATTTTAAACAACCTTTTACCAGCAAAAAGTAACTTATTAGATCACTATAAACGTTTTAACCATTTAGAAGAGACCTACGTTGTGAGTGATATCGGAAAACGATGAAAATCAACGATATATTTTTGGTGACCTGAGTCACCGGAGCGCTTGCCTTATCCCGAGTAAACAGCGATGTAAATAAGCTGATTGTTTTTAAACGCAATTGACTTGGAGGACACTGTTTTTTGAGCTCAAAACAGGTTAAATTGCTCATTGTTTATGGTAATGTTCAATAGCATATATATATTGTTTTTTGATAACCTTTATAAATAAAATATGCAAAAAATATTTAAACATCGGTAATAATTACGGATTGTCACCTTTTAAGAGCCTTTAACAGTACTACTTTGTTCGGTGAATTGTAGTAATTTACTTATTAGGATTATGAGAACACGGTAATAACTTTAGTTGATTGCAAGCGGACATCGGGTCTGTGCAAAATACAATATCCCTAAAATAGAGTACACATTTATAAATACGCCGGTGATAAGTCCGTGCATACGATAATGAATGCATACTTTTCCTATTAAATAACTATGTTATGTAAATATGTAAAATGTACAGGTAACTCTTTATGTGTTGTTGTGTTTTTTTTTCTGACAAATATAAACAATATTAAAGAATCATAATTGATGGAGATAATACACAAAAGTATAAGTTACCTCCTGTTTCAATGTTTTCACTATAATATTCCCTCAAAATCGAAGACTAAGAATTTTCTCCCCGAATTAAGAAAAAAGGCTGCTCTGTACTGTGATGGAATTAGTAAGGTTGCTTATGAAAACCACAGGAGCATTCATTGGTCACTAACTATAGTCTATTCAATAGCATCATATATGTATTGTGTTTCCTCTGTGACTGGTATGCTTAGTACGTTCCCATGATGATTTATCTTCTTATTTTTGTTTAAATGAATTATAATAAAACTATAATGAAATAATAAAAAATAAAACAACTTCATAGTTTACACTCATCACACTTTCTTATGCAAACTAAACCATAATGTGCTACCTTTATGTATGAGCGTTTGGTGCACATAATACATTTTGCTAATTATATTTAAGTGCAATGGTGTTATATTGTAAGCCTTGATATCAATATTCGCTCGAAATGAAATGAAATTCAACACGCGAATCCTCATTTTCGTAAAATATTGGTTGATTAAGGTTGATTCTAGTTTACCCAAATCGACTATTTTAGTACGAAAGTATAGGGTAGAAGAGCTGTTATTGGGTTATAGTATGCTACATTATCGCACTGCGAAAAATATAAATAAACACGCTTGGTCAAATTAGAGTATACTGTTCATTAAAAATAACTAACTGGTACTATATAAACCTCAATCCATGAACATGTCCAAGTAAGATATGTACACATCTTTTATCTACGAAACTCGTGATTTTCGTTTCTTTACACACGCTGTATTTAAATATCTATTACTTTGTCATTAAATACTACCTGCATTTCATATTTCTTAACATACATGTCATTCAAGACGTGAAAATAGTATATCGTCTTAGCACCTTCATTTACGCATATTTTGTTAACGTGCAATAAGGATGCAATAATATAAACATTCGTTTTAACATAACACAAATAACATTATACATTTCTAAGCATAAAGAAAAAATGGTGGGCGTAGAGCGTATACACGTAAATTGAAGTCTGCAAAATATATAACCCATAATGAAAACTAAAATATGTATATAGTTGTTTTGTCAGTACATACTAGAAAGAAAACAAAAAAAAAATACAAAAAAGAACAATTCGCAAATTACATCTTGTCACGTAGTACATGTAAAGATAGACGTTCCCGCTACACTACCACGCTGTTTAGAGTCGTGACTAGCAAATATGGTTTATTTCTTGTTTATTGCAATTTTTACCGACATATGATCATAATTATAACGAAAACTTAATGCGTGTTCAAATGGCTATATGCAAGGCAATTATGCATGTGGACGCCCATCTACTCAATTAGGATCAATGTTAGGTACCATTTAATATCTCTAGCCCGCATTTCGACTCACGGGAACTATGTTTACCAGTTTACCATTAGATGCCCAGTTGTGTAAGAAATTATATATGCCATCTATATCGTGTATTGTTAGTCCAGTCACATAATTGGGTAAGACTGGTATAGTAAATGCGTTTTTGTTGCATTAATATACTTCAATTTACACCATTTGTTATTAGCCAAACAAACTGCGCTACAATATGTACATTTAAAATTGAACTACGTATTAAGAGAGGCTCTTGAGCAAACAGTGACAGTTAATGAGTTCTAGTTTATCATTTGAATGTAAACGAATTGCCTGTGTATATACCGCAGGACGTCTTAACTTGTTTTATTGTTTTCTGTTAACTTGTACAATCACAAATACAGTGATATTCATGTACAATTTTGTTTTAGTTACACACTAAACAATACCGTTCGTGCCATGGTGTATTCTTTCTTTACTATCTATCGATGTATACGTAATAGGCGAGTCGACACACGTTATCAACAAAAATACAAACTAGGCAGGAATAATACCAAGATAACTTTCATATTATGTCATGTGCTAAAATGTGTCTATATATATCTTATAGAGAGTTGTCCACATTATACCCTTTTCGATGTCACATTTCCTTTGATTATATTATGTGCTTGTTATTTTTTAAACGTGCTATCTGGTTATTCGATAAATGAATTTATGAATATTTAAAAATTAAACCTATATGTTGATAATTTTCAGGATTTGACTACGACAAAAAATGCTCCAACAGTGCCAGTACAGATGCTGTAAAGTCAATAATTATTGAGATAAAGGACCTCGCCACTCTTCGTGATCATTTCCCTGATCTGCAAAAGAGAGTCAGAACTCTTGTATGCAATTGGTATGGTGATGTGGACACGATCGTTGAGAAGACTTATAGCGACACCGAAGATGGTTATTTTAAATATCGGTTAAAACAAATGGCAGTCAGTTTGCAATCGCTATGGAAAGTGGTTTCTACATTTGACAAAACATGTCCAAGTTTTCGCCTGAATGAAAGTCGCCTGAAGGAAAACTTAAATCCAGATGGGAATAATTATAGAATTGGAAATATGTATGAATGTGAATACACAATGAATACAATTCAGCAACAGTTATGTGACCTTGAAATAAAGATAAATGCTTGGTATTCAGAAATATACCATTTACCTCTTCACATATTACAAAGAAATGCAATCGACAAATACACTGAGTCTGAAAACAACATCCAATCTGAACGAACAGACACGATGATAAAGACAATAAATGACAAGTAAGGATGATTATATTTAAAAACTCATGAATTATGAAATGAATGTAATAATATATAAATATTATACGAATGTTCTTTCACAATTTTAATTGCTTCTTCCCCAATAACACGATATAAATGGCCAATATGAAAGGTAAATTTAATACGAAAATACGAAAATAAAGAGTTAAATATTCGACGAATCAAATGTGCAATTAATTTTCATGACGATACATATATTCTTAGCTCTAGACCTTAACTGATACATATACACAAAAGCACAACATACAATCCATGTGTCGAATGAACATATCTGTAAAATGTAGTTGCAATTCACTATAAGTGTTCATACGTTTAATTACATGATTGTGTTTTTACTGTATAAAAGACAATCAGTTTAATGTTTTGAAGGTATTTGTTGGCAGATTGTGGATTTTTTTTTTATTTAACATTACGTGCGTTTATTAAATAAATTAAAATTATAATTAAAGACCACGATACTAATTTTAAAAAAGGAGAAAAACAGTAAACACCGGGATTCGAATCACTATCATTAACCTTCCTGCCGCACGGGATGTCGTACTGACTAGTGCATTATATACTTTACCTATGCAATCAAATGTGTTGTAAAATTGAACGAAAACATAATCATTAAAACTGTTTGCGTTTGGAACGCTTTATATTTATACTAATTTGATTTAAGGATAATTAGTAAATGAAAACGTATTTTCAGTTAGTGGCTACGTCATAAGTATTATGTTGCTTCCTGGTACAGTGATCTTTTATTCTATTATTTTAGTTCATATATTTGTTTATATATTGTTTTATGCTGATACAAAAGTTGGAAATGTTGGAACTTTGTGGGTTCGTCTACCTGTGAAGCGGTTCCTTTAACACTTTTATTACGATTCTGTGGTGTGTTTTTTTCTGATAGAAGTTCTTCTTAAACCTTTTCTTTTGTGTTTTTTTTATCAATGTTTTATCGGGTTTATTAAATTAAATTTTAATTAATTTAATTAACCAAGATCATTTGAATAATAGTACGTGTGTAATCAATATTCAATTTATAAAATATGCTGTTTTTACTGTTACAGGCTCAATCATCAGGTAAGTTGTTAGTTTGTTTTAATTTAAAAGATGCAACATGTTATCGTTTTCATTATTATCATTATAATCATCATGAAAACCACCAGCACCATCATCGTTATCTCTTCATGTGATCAGCACAGTCCGATCACCATCAATTTATGATCATAACAATGATCGTCGTCTTCATCATCATCATCATCATCATCGTAACAATCGTCCACATTAGCATCCTTATCATCATCCTCATCATCATTATCATCATCAACATCATCATCATCATCATCATCGTCATCATCATCATCATCCTCATCATCATCATCATCATCATCATCATCATCTTCATACTCATCATCATCATCATCATCATCATCATCATCATCATCATCATCATCATCATCATCATCATCATCATCATCATCATCATCAAATTTACCTCATCCAGCATTGTAATCATGGTCGTCATTATCGTAATCACTACCGCAATTAACGCCAGTACCATCATCGGATCATAATCCTCAAATTGTCATAAATTTAGAATCAATACAGCATTTGTCATTTTCATCATCTTCGTCATTGTCGTCATAATTACTCAAGATGGATATAGGAATAATTCCGTACCAGAAATATAAACATTAGAGTTAACGTCTGATTGTATTTTATTTAAAGCAAACTGATTAATTGTATGTAAAAATAAGGACACAACAAAAACACATTAAACATAAACAAATGATATAAGTTCGTGTCGCCGCCTTGAACAATATATGCCAAACATTGGCGTTTTAAACAGCTTGAAAATAGAACACCGTCGTTAATTTATATTCCATCTTGTTCAGAAGCGTGTAAAATCATCGAAGTATTATATAACACATTGATGTCTCAAGAATAAGTAAGAAGTATAATTTTGTTGGATTATTCATTTAAGAGAGGTGATAGAACTTACTATTAAACGTTTGTGTACCTAATAAAACAAAGCATTCAATCAATTACGTCCTGCTTAATTTTGATACGATGTATTTGTTCGTTACCTCTGAATTCACTGGTTACCGCAGTGGTTGGTACACGCGTATCTCACATATGTGACCCGGGTTCAATTTTCATTTATGGCATTATGTGAATTCGGTTGGTGGTCACCATTCCGGATAGACGGGGTTTCCTCCGGGTTTTCCGGCTTGCCCCAGAATACATTACTGCACCACAATAAGCAACTCTTTCATTAACAACTAAACAGCTGGATAGTGCAGCTATAATTCGAAAACTCTTCCCACTTTCGTAAGTCTATAATATTAATTGGGTAGGAGTGCTGGGACAAACTTCGGGTGCATGCATAATTCTTCCTCAGGCGCGGAAGAATCTCATAAACTTCGAAGTTCACACACAAACACGTCGTAAAGTATTTTGTATAATGTATATTAAATGGCCCTTCTGATTTCATTCATATATCAATGTGCCGTGGAGAACATTCATCAATGCACTGAATTTAAAATTCTATATTATATAACGAGAGGTGTTCAGTCGTGTTGGTTCGTCAGTTAATATTTCAGCAGTGAATCTAGTTTTTTTAATTTTGCGGAAACCATTAAAAAGGAACACATCTTAAGTGTCTGTATGTTGATGGTTGGTAGGTGATTAATAGTTTGTCAATATGGAGGTAAATTCTATATCTTTAATTCTGGTAAAATCAATATCCTATCTGGTTCAGAAGCGTCGTGGATGTTGATTGAAGTGCACATATGTGCATATTTTTCCCAACATACATAATATAATGCATAATTGGTTGAAGACTGCTTTTGGGAAACAAAAAATATTTAGTGGTTCATAAATGCTAATAACTTATGGTATATTACTTATATTTATGAATTAACAAAAAACAAATAGCGATTTCAAACAATAAATTCATGCTGCATTTTTAATTGATTTGTTTCTGTATTGTTTCATTCAATATTGTTTCCCTTAAAATTAGTTGTATAATAGATAATAATATATGGCATTTCTCATTGAATTGCTATTCTTGGTGAGGTGAATTGCCATCAAGAAAAACAATCAGATCATAGAAATTGTTTGCATGGTTTATATTATTTTTTAATACAGTTTTTTAATCTTTATGGTCCATGAGTTTACGAGGTAATTTTACGAGGCGTTTTACATTCATGTACTGCTTTCACTGACAACTATTTCTAACAAATTGTGTAATTATTTGCAGACAAAACATGAAGAAGAATTTCGAAATGCGATGTAAGTATACGCATATTGATATCCAGTTATGAGTAATGCTTTTATTTGCCATTATCGAGAAGTTTGCAGAAATATTCGGCTAAATATTTATATTTCATGAAATACATGTTAAATTTACACCAAATAAGGATGAATTAATTCATATATTTTAACTCATCTGTCATCTAAATACTCAAATAAAATAGAGCCACTATTGACCATAAAGCCCAACTTGTTTTTCACGTCAACGTCAATAAAATAGCTATTGCTTATTTAGACAAAGGTTTTGCTTAATCCTTCTCAAATCAACCCGCTTCTTTAACACTATAAAGCATATAAATGATCAGTAAACAAGCGACCAGTAACAGATACGGAATGTAAAACTAAATCTACAGAAATAACAGTCGACAAGCCTTATTTTCAAACTGACCGTAGATGCCGAATAGCAAATACAAGGATATGTATTTTTTTTTAACAAAAAAGAACATGCCATAAGAAGTATTTTTTAACACCGTATTTAACAACGGTTTTTATAACTTTTACGAATAATCGGATTTGATATACTAAACTTATATAATCATATATGTGTATGTGTTTATAAAGCTCGTGCCACTTAAATAATGTTGTTCTTTACACGTTTCAGCTCGACTCGGTTAAAAGACATGCAAGAGAACTTAAAAGACATGCAAGAGAAAGCAGACCTTATGGAGTCAAAGGTATGCTTAAACTAAGATATTTGGCTTGTCAGTTAATAGTTAACATGGTAAAAGAAGAAAAGACATTAAACATAGGGTATGCTGAAACCAAACATAGTTCCGGAGCTTCACATTTTCCCATACTCTGTACGGTATGCGTTAAAGTGTCGATTTAGTGAATATATGACATCCTATGGCATTTGATTTGATTTAAATATGAACAAATGATACCTATGACTTTCGAAAACAAAAGCAAACAATATTTATCGAATAAATGTCTTTATTTAACGCTTATTTAATAATGAAATATCCAAAATAGTGGGGAAATAATTCCCAGAGTATTTTAGAATCATTGCTTTTAAAAGCATGAGAAGGAAAAACTTTAATTTCAATTGCAAATGAAGTTTAACTATAATATTGATGCATGTCACTGTTTATCATAGTACATGCTGAAAAACAGTTGGGATAAATAGCATTTAATAGTATAAGTACAATTAAATAATGAGTACTTAGTTACTCTCACTATTGAATTCAAAAATATTAATATTAATTTCATGTATTGGCTTATCTCATAAGTATAGTTCCTTTTGGTTTTCTTCGATCCTATTGGGCCAACGTGACTACGAGACAATGTCTGGCGGTCATTGATTAACCCCACCAGACATTGAAGCTGGTCATCTTGGTACGATCGTAAACTTAAAATTCAGAATATTCCTATTCAGATTCCTTGTTCAGCGTTCAATTATCAGCCATCATTTTTTTTTTCTCATACCGCTTTTCAATATCAAATACGTTGATATTTCGATATAAGAGATGAGATTCGAATTTATTGCAATAAGTAATCCTTTTCTGAACACTGTTCTACCGCACTGTACATCGTCGACAGCTTTATATAACTTTTAAAGAGCATAAATCTATTTATTTATCACGTTTACAAAAACAATTGCATTTTCATTTTATGGCTGTGACGTTTTGTGACTGTTGTTGTTAATGTTGTCTAAGCCTCTACCGCATTGTATAGCTTATGTGTTTCTGCTCTGGTCAAGATGGCTCAATTCAAAACGGTCATAGTTGTTATGACTATTGGAATGACTATTAGCATTTACGTTTGAAGTCAACGCAAATGTTCGTTGCTTTCCAACTTACCGCTGTTTTTTTTTAATTATTCACCCAAATTCTACGCATCGATGAAAAAATAGTAACGTCTCAAAGGTCACTTCTGTAAACAAAGTCATCCAATGCATTTATTAAAAGGAAACTATGTTTGTTTTTGGTGTAATCTGTGAAATATTTTCTCAGTAAAGTGAACAATGAATACATTTTCATTCGCCAAACAATAGTTACAATATGTATTTTCTCACTTTACTGTAAAAATTGAACCTAATCGATATAAGCATTCGATCCTGGTTGCTCAGTATTTTGTATGAATTCCCAGGGAATGTTTATTGCTTACAATATACGCACAAGTATGCTACCCAGAATTGCTGGTCCTTTGCGATCCAGTAATTTTAATTGCATAGATAACTGTGTCTACGTAAACTGTCATGACACTGAAATAAATGTGATGCATGCATTATATGATCTGATGAGCTTTCACACTGCTGACTTAGAGATAGCCCGGCCCGCATTCATTCAATTTCGCAAGAAAACTTTTATTAAAATCGTAATCCATAGATGATGTCACTTTTCTGTTTTGATTAGAACATAAAGGTACATTGGCTTTGTTTATTTCTCTTTTCACCTGCATTATGATGGGTATAAAAGATAAAGCCTAACCAGAAAAATATTCCAATAAGAATTAACGTCTGCTTGTTTTTTATGTAAAGCAAACTGATAAATTGACAAAACATACAAAAATTAAACATAAACAACAAATGATGTAAGTTGGTGTCGCAGCCTTGAACAATCTATGCAAAACATTGGAGGTTTAAACAGCTTAAAAGTATGAAACCGTCGTTAGTTAATATTCCATCTGGTCCATAAGCGTGTATAAGCATCGAAGTATTATATAAACAATTGATGTCTCAAACATGAGTAAGAATTGTAATTGTGTTGGGTTAGACATTTAAGTGAGGGGATAGAACATACTATTAAGCATTGGTGTACTTAAGAAAGAAAAACGCATGTTCTTGTACATCCCTCCTTTGCGTATTTAACAAACAAACAAAACTCTGTTGTTTGGTACTAGCCGCTGGGACTCACATACCGGCTGTCCGTTTTTTATTAAAATTACCATAATAAAAACCATAATCAAACCGTCAAACATACATCAAATTATAGCTCTTATGATAATACAGTCTTTCCTCAATCATCATACAGTATCATTCTATGTCAATTTAGTTCAGTACATCTATCAATTATTCCATATATCATTTCAATAATATGAAATATTAACACATTACTCTAAAAATCACATGTTCACCATGCGAGTTTCCAATGCTGAATGACAAAAACTGACCACTGTTCAACCATGCACGAATATCCTCGTCCTTCTAAAACGCCCCCTAGCGGCAAATACGTACTGAAGGGAATATAATGTTCGTCTCATTCAATAACTTTCAAACGTCGAAAATTACATCAATCAATTATTTACAGCTAAATTTCGATAAGATTTATGTGTTGGCTATTTCTGCATTCACAAGTTAGCGCAGTGGTTGGTTCACGCGCATAAAACCTAGGTGACCTGGGTTCAATCCTCGTTTACATCATTATGTGAGTTTGGTTGGTGGTCACCATACTGGATAGACGGGGTTTCCTCCGGGTTCTCCGGCTTGTCCCAGAATACAAGACTGCACCAAAATAAACATTTCTTTCATTAACAATTAAACAGCTGGATATTGCAGCTATAGTTCCAAAATTCGTCCCACTTTCGTAAGTACGTGGGAAGGAGTGCTGGGACAAACTCCGGTATCACGCACAATGATGCCTCAGGCTCGGAATGACCTAATACACTTCGAAATACACACAAAAACACGTCGTTAAGTATCTTGTATAATGAATATGTGCCCTGGAGGACATTCACCAATGCACTGAATGTAAAATTATATATTATATAAGGAGAGGTGTTCAGTCTTGTTGGTTCGTGAGTTAATATTTAAGCAGTTCTGATTCATAAACACGTGCTATCAAACAAACGTATTGTATGTCTTTCAGAGCAAAGAAGAAGAGACGTTTCGGAGTACGATGTAAGTATAACTACACACTCGTATACGGCTTGCAGTAATGACTATATTCATAATTTATTGATTAATAAGCGCATTGTAAACAAACGGATTATATTTAATGTTTCACATGGATGAAATCAGTATATGCCTCTTTAAAATGTATTTGTTTTATATTACAGGCTGAATAGGACTAATCAAGCGGTAGGTTTAAGAAATACTGTGTGGCTAAGGGTTTGAAATTGCGATAATAATCAATTGTTCGGATGCATATGAATTAAACAATATACGCACTCAAATATTAAATATAAAGAGTACTAGTATGTCGTTTTTAAGAAACGTTTGGTGAAATTCGCACACAAACTAGTTCGCATTTGTTTCACATATAGGAGCGCCGATTTTGGAAAAGATTTTAAACTAAAAACTGATCACCACGCACACTCGCCTCTATACTCGGGTGTTACGCATTAAAATGAATGTTAATGACATTGTCATTTTAGTGTGATGCTCGGATTCATGGTAGCAAATAACCAATTTAATTACCATTTCAGCATTAATTTGATTGCACACAGTTATATTGTTGTGATACTAGTTTTGTAAACTTGCGCGAACCATTAAAAAGAAACAAATCTTAAGTGTGGTTGTGTTGATGGTTTGTAGGTGATTATAAGTTTGTTTCATATTGAGGTTAATTCTTAGACTTAAATTCTGGTAAAATATATATCCTATTCTATTAATATGCGTCGTGGATGATGAGTGAAGTGCACATATGTGCATAATGTTCTCAAACAACACATAATCAACTGCCTGATTGATTTAGACTGTTATCGAGGAACTGTATACAAAGTGGTTCATTTGTGCGCATAATTCAGGGTATGCTATTATATTTATGAATTTATGTTATGAACGTAATACACAATAGCAAATTCAATCAGTAACTACCTGCTGCGTTATTATTTGTTGCTCTGTATTTCTTCATTCAATATAGTTTGCCGTAAAGTAAGTTGTATAACGGGTAATAATATATGACATTTCTTTTGAATTCCTATTTCTTGATGAGGTGCAATGAATAAAAACCATTTGTATAAATTATTTACATGGTTTAATATTATGTTTTTATACCGGGATAATTTTAATCGTTTTGGTCCATGAGATTAAAAAGTCATATTTATAAGGTCAGATTTTTAAGACGTTCATTGCTTTCTACAATCAAGTATATCAAATTAGAACTGTACTTTTTTAGTTCAAAGAAGAAGAGGAGTTTCGGCATGAGATGTAAGTACTTAATATACAATAGTTTGGGATGTGCAGTTATTACTTACGGATATTATGTTTTTGTCGTCTGGTGTTTTGCTAACACGTTTTTGATATGCATAGTTAAACAAGGATAAAAACAGTGTGTGTATGTCTCCTATTTATAGTTATTTGTTTTAAATTAAAGGCGGAAAAAGAATAAAGATGCGGTAAGTTAAATATTATATAATACTCGTATTGTTAGTGTAACAATATTTTTTTTTATATTCATACGACACATTGTGACACTAGGATATTTTGCTTCAACGATATATACTTAATTATACTGTTAATAAATAGAATAAATATGACAGAATGACGGTGAATACGTTATTTATTCTGATTTTAGTTTGCAATATGCCTATTAAATTATTTAAGAATATACTACTAGCACATTTTAAGAATCGAGGAACCGTATATAAAGTGGTTCATTTGTGCGCATAATTCAGGGTATGCTATTATATATTTATGAATTTATGTTATGAACTAAATACACAGTAGCAAATTCAATCAGTCACTATCTGCTGCGTTATTATTTGTTGCTCTGTATTTCTTCATTTAATATAGTTTGCCGAAAAGTAAGTTGTATAACGGGTAAAGATTTATGACATTTCGTTTGAATTCCTATTTCTTGGTAAGGTGCAATGAATATAAACCATTTGAATATATATTTTGCATGGTTTTATATTATGTTTTAATAACGGGATTATTTAAATCGTTTTGGTCCATGAGATTAAAAAGTCATATTTATAAGGTCAGATTTTTAAGACGTTCATTGCTTTCGACAATCAATTATATCAAATTAGTACTGTACTTTTTTTTAGTTCAAAGAAGAAGAGGAGTTTCGGCATGAGATGTAAGTACTTAATATACAATAGTTTGGGATGTGCAGTTATTACTTACGGATATTATGTTTTTGTCGTCTGGTGTTTTGTTAACACGTTTTTGATATGCATAGTTAAACAAGGATAAAAACAGTGTGTGTATGTCTCCTATTTATAGTTATTTGATTTAAATTACAGGCGGAAAAAGAATAAAGATGCGGTAAGTTAAATATTATATAATACTCGTATTGTTAGTGTAACAATATTTTTTATATATTCATACGACACATTGTGACACTTGGATATTTTGCTGCCACGATATATACTTAATTATACTGTTAATAAATAGAATAAATATGACAGAATGACGGTGGATAAGTTATTTATTCTGATTTTAGTATGCAATATGCCTATTAAATTATTTAAGAATATACTACTAGCACATTTTAAGAATCTTGGTGTTGATGTACTGTTTAATTAATATTTAAGTATGGTTTCCATATAATGAACATCGGTTAGTGAATCGTATTACTGTCTCTGTCAGCAGTGTACGTTAGTATTTACTGCGACTAATTTCAATTATTGAGCTGACACCTTCTTCATATCCTCCAACAGGATGAGAAAGAAGACCAGTTTAGAAAAGTGATGTACGTATAATTTATTGTTTCATGTCGTAAATATATTGTTTAATATCTTGATTTTGCATTTCTTTTTTAATCGTTAAACCCCGGTTTCTAAACGTGGTTTTGACACACAAATTGTGATAACACTTGATCAAAAGAATGCTTTCAATCAATGCTTGAGTTGATCGGTCATCGATTGACTTTTTTAGTGGTTCTAAAGAAACGCACACGGATGCATCATCTTATCAATTAACTCTTTACCCTTGCTTAAACAGACGACATGCATGGTCATTAATTTACCCGTCTACTGGTTGTAATACCGACGACTGTAACGATAAATGATGTTGAGAAATATACATCACACATTGTTCTTAGTAAGACGTTATTAACACAATAAGTTTAGAGTCATTTAAAAGGAATAACATTGATTTAGAGACTGCATACACGGTGTATGTCCGTGCGCATATAATCGATGCAAAGGTAGTTGGTATATATTGGTTTCCGTTGTGCACAGTTTGAGCATAATACATGTTTTATCAGTCTTAAAGCGGGACTGTACGATTTTGTCAAATATTTATGAATTTTTAAAAATTAGAATACATATATTTCAATATAAATTAAAATAAAAAGTTAAGAAGAACATGCGTCGAAAAATGCGAAATAAGCCAGATATTTAAATCTGAAATTGAAAATGGCTTCCAGCCAAATTCGCTTGCATATATATAATGCATGCACAATGTGAATCTAAATTTAGTTTTAGTGCAGATTCGTTTATACGACACAAAGACAGAATTTTATTTCCTAACAAATACGAGTAAAAGTGTCGGCATCGGCTTTAACCAGCGCTAACTTGTCTTTGCTGAATTTTATGAAATTCGTCTTCAATGTATAATTTTTATTGCCAATTTTGTGTCATCGTAACATACTTTTATCAATATATTAAAATTTAATACATATAAAAATCGTACAGTCCCGCTTTAATGATGTCATATTTAATTCTTACTTTCTTGCTATGTGGACAATTTACTCGATCTTCTAGCTCTTGTCATATGTGAATATTTATTATTGTTTTACTGTATTTGAAACTGAATAAATATTTATAAATATAATATTATGAAAGCAACCTAAAATCGCTAACGAGTACATGCTAATTTAAGCTTTTTTGACGCATTAGTTTGTCACGTTTTATGAAACCACACCATTGAGCAAAACTTTTGGAATCGTGTTTTACGTAAGAATATGCAATGCAATGGTATTATATGCATACTTTTTCAATCATCTGGTGAATGTCGAAAAACAAATATTAATATGATTTAATACATTTGAAGGTAACGCATATTTGTCTAGTAGTAAAGGTTGGGCTTTTCACCCGACTGGTAGGAGACTCCTGTATTGCGTGCAATAGGGGCAAAGCCTTTTGTATTTAACGTCCTATGTATGAGATAACACAAACAACACATTTTAATATGTTATCATAACACTGGCAACTAGATGGAAATGCAATACAAGTCATATTAATACTACATGTGTATATATTTTGACAACTAGCGCTTAGTTATGTCGTACTTAAAATGTTTCAGCTTGGATGAGTTCAAAAAAGTTCAAGCCAATTTCGACGCTCTCAATGAGAAAGTACATGCTTTGGAGATAAAGGTATATTTTAACACAACATGTGACTGATTTCCTCAATCATTGTACAGAAGGAAATTAACCATATGTGCTGAAAAAATCGCGACTAGAGGCAAACATTTATACAAAAAGTGCGTGTATGTTGAATGAAAGGTTCCGGAAAATACAATTTTCTTGAAATATCTTCCTTATATGCTTATCCTGTGATTTGAATAGTAATTATCGTCTGTTCAATATACTGCGATCATGCAGTAATACTGTGTTAGAAGTATACTAAATTCTGGTTTCCAGATACAAAGCCGCCTTAACCGTCGACCATCTAATAATTATATTCCCGCTCAACATATTTAATTTAACGTTTTACTATCATGTTTTCAAAAGACGCTAATGTGCGAAAGAGGACATCTGATTTCTTTGTCTTGTTCAATTTTCCAGTATATATTACCTGGTGTAGAACTTACTGACCGTAATGGTCGAATGATTTCATTTCACAAAAGTGAACGTTGATCTCAAACAACAAAGTATGCAATCTCAATTAAATACCTTGTTCAAATTTTGGAAAACAATGAAAAAAATAGAAAAGGTTCTTTAAAACAGTTATTGATTGTTTATGGTTTGCAGCTTCTATGTAATTGGTTTATATACAACATAAGTATTTCCTTTGAATGCAGGCTGAAGGCCAATCTCAGGTTGGGGAAAGAACGCATCTGTAGTAGGTAACTGGTACATACTCGGCGATACTGTATCTGTACCACTTACAATACAGACACGCAGTTGACTAAGTAAACGGTATGTCATTTTCAGAAACACAACATTTAGACATTTCTAAAGCGAGTGGTAAAGAAACGATATCATTTTTAGTGCCAATTAACAATGACACAGGTCATATATATTCACAAGAACTTTCAAGAAAGCACACTCAATAAACACAAATGTAAACTGAACTTATAGATGTTTTTACCAAACTTCATGGCATAGCTTACCATGATATGTGTTCATTTTTAAATTGAAGCCAATTGAACTGCTTTGATGCGGATCTTTGGTAGCATATTGATAACAAGATCGTATTTGATCATTATATTGGGCGTATTTGCAGTGTATGTACATAGTTGCGTTTTACCTTTAGTTGTATTGATGAGTTTTTTTCATTGAATGTAATTCTTGCACAAGTCATTTGCATTTGGTGTTAGTGTTAATGCCATGAAAGAATGATTAAAACATACAATGTGTGCACAGAAATGGTGTGATAGTATTACGCATATTGTTCATCCTCGAATATTTCTCAATTTATAAGTGCATTCAATATAATTTCGCCAGTGCAAATTCACGACTGTCTTAATCTGGATTTAAGATGCGCATTGTACTTATTCCTACTGTAACGCAACTTACATTTATGTTTGCAAAGAAATAATATACTAAACACAGGATTTTTATATATGCATATTGTTGTAAAATCACATAACCATAGTATTATTGTTCGTGGAAGAATAAAAGTGTTCGTTTGGTGACTTAGGAACTGCCTTTATAATATATGATAATATCAAGGTCGTTAACATGATATGATAGATCCTTGCAAACGCACTTCAGATGGTCAGATGTTTTACTGTTTTTTTTATACTTTGTTTAATAAAGTATCAAGGTTAACTGAACTGTGTTAATTTCAATTCAACAATGTGTTGATGAGTATAGCAATATATTTATATTCACAGAGGACACCCTTAAGTGTTTGTCTGTATGGTAAATTTTCGGACATACCGCTTGGTGTTTCTGTTTAAGTCATGTTGATGTGTATTATAGATCATGCTTAGTATCGATGTGTTTTATTGTATGTTAAAACCAAAGGCGCTCATGTGCTTGCTAGTGTTTATTGGTTTTGTTGCCTTATAACTTTTCTGCATTTTAGTACATGTAAAGCTTTACTTTAATATACATCTTTCCATATTTCTTATGCATAATACGCGTCCTTTTTGAGCGTTGTATATATACATATTTTATTGCAATTATATATTTTAAGAAAGCGTCCCGTAACAATTAGTTAAAATGTGTAAATACACACACTATTTTGATAGTACAAAAACTTTGTGTTTTTCCCCAATACTAATAGAATACTACCAACAAAAACGTCTTCTTGTTTACCTGTTTTGGGTGTTTGGAATAAAAGACGTGATTGTTCGCACAAAAACAATTCGTCACAATCGAAGTCCGACGTGTGTACCCAATTTTAAGTGTGGTGCTTCATACTATAAACGACATTACTTTAAATATTTGAATTCGTTCTCTAATGTCCTTTGAGATGTATATGGTATTATATTTAATATACGATATAATAACCATCAATCATTATTAGCAGATGATAAAGTGTGTTTCTAAAAAAGATGTTAAATATTGGGGGCAGATGCCAGTGTTTGTTATTAAAAGAACAGTTTAAATGAAAAATATTTTTTATGCAAAACGTTGTTTTTAATATTCAATATTTACCTTTGCCTGTACATGCATATGTATACACGTTTGGATTTCATAGGGATATATGACAGCACGCTTACTTTCAAATTTTACAACTTAGCAAATTGTTGTACAGCAATGATGATGTGATAAGTAATTGATAGCAAACATTGAAAATATTTGCAAATAATGACACTTATTAAACAATGAATGAAGTATTTACCGAGATATCAGATAATTTGCATCTGTGTTTTAATATTTCATGTATCAATTTTGTGTTGTTATTATTGTTTTGTATATAATTTTCCTACATTGTGCTTGTGAAGCAAATTACGTTATTACTTATATTTCTTTCATCGGGATATCCATTCACATTAGATTAGATTTTTGCCTTTTTATTGATTGTAGTGTTCAAGATCCATTGCAAAAAAACGTTATTATTATTAATGTTTTTTTTTATAAATTTGCATATTGTTTTGTTTATATGTTATGTAAAATTAACAGTTTATTTAAACGACCAGTAACTATACTAGGTAGTTTTTTATAAATGAAGTGTATGTGAAGCGATTGAATGATACGCGATTTTGAAAATAACAAAAAACTTACGTACAAGTATATCATGTTGCATGGTCTTAACATCGCCATCGAAATAACGCCATTAATGACAGGTCAGCAGATCTTTCTTACAATTTTTCGAATAGATCTTTGAAAAACTGCAACGTATGGTGTTCATTTTTGTTGTGATTTATAAACATCAGTTACTTAACATTGACATGCACTTTGTTGGTGTTTATACAAAAACATGTATGGTATACAGTTGAGGTTCGTCCAAACGCCATAAAGTGATCAACAATAAATGTTCAGCGATGTATGCACAGTTAATGAAGTCGCTGACAGATTAAATGAAAAAGTCCTTCTAATGCCCACTGAACTACTCCGCATGCTCGACGTTTTAAATTTATGATTCAATACATGATTGATCAAATTAAATATTAAATAAACATTACCAAAACATGCTTTATTGTATATTCAAACATATTGTTTAACCCTTATATATGTATTTAAATATAGCGTAATATTGTATTTGTATTTTTAATGCGTACCCTATTATTAATAATGCACATTAATTTAGCGTCATTGCTTTCTGCCTTATGTTCATGTTAAACGTGCGTCTTCTGAGATGCTATTTAGGTATGAATACAATCAACTCTCCTTGTACGGGTTTAAAGTAGGTTCTGACAACTATTGTGTAACCCGCAACAAGGAGACAAAATTATTACAAAGCTCATATAATTGATTTGTATATTTGATTGAAAGCCATATTGTTTTGGAGAAGCCAATGTTTTCATGCAGTAGATATTATTATGAGTGTATAATAATATGAACACTTGATAGTTGAATTGATAAACAAGATAAATAGATGCTTTAGATACATTAGTTGAAATGGTGTGAAATTATAAACTTATCTTACACACTTATATGCTTTAAAAATGGATCATTAGACTTACTTTAAGAAACGAAGGAAACAAGCACATATCCAGATCCATATTACAATACCCTAAACACAATTTCTTCTATTAAATTTAATTGGTCACTACGTTAATTGTTTGTCTTCAAACACATATAATATATTTTTTAATTTGTTTGACTTTAAATCGTAACCAAGCAAACACTTTCCTAAAGACGTTATTTAAAAAGATATAGTTTTTATAGTAACGAAAATGAAATTTTATACCATACGATGTCTGGAAACTCAATTTTACTAATGTCAATAGGTTACGATTATATTGTTTGTAATAGTATTGATTGACATACTGAACGAAATTGAAAGAAATATTTATTTGCATTTCATTATTAAACCGAGTCATCATTTCTATGTAAGTTAAATATGAATATATACCACAGCAAATGACGCAGTAATTCATTTGCGCCACAGCGTAGTAATATGTTTATGCTTTTTAATGATTTAATTAAATTGTTATTGCGTGTTTAAAAAATGAAATCTTGATGTTATAGCTTATGTTTACATTTTAATTGATTGATGTTATATCATGTTCATTAATCATGTTTTTACTCAAGTAATCACATATGTGGACGTATTTGATTGCGCTGGAATTAAAATATCTTGCGTTTACGTCAGATCATTACATGCAACAACCGTTCATGTCGTTAAAGAATACATCGTAAGAAAGGATGGATAAACCAAATGTCAGTATTGTAATAGTAACCCCAAAAACATGAACGGGCAGAGTAGAATTCGACTGACTTTATAATATACACTCAGTTGTTTTCCGGACAGGTTGCGAAATAGAAATATAGAACTATATAAGCTGTTTTAAGCTGTTTACCTTACGAGTTTGATACTGATCACAGACGTGTTCCGCACAGAGGATTTGTATTGAGAATTGACATTTGGTTTTCGTTCAAAATGTGCACGCGGAACAGTAAGTTCATTCGATAAAAAATCGTATGCACATATGAGCGTTCTATTAAGACGTCTGTCTGTATAAGAAACACATTATAAAACATTATTTAAAACATTGTTAACGTCCCGTGTGTGATTGCAATAGACTATGCATTCATTTTTAATATTGTATTATTCTTATCAATTTTAGTAGTAGTAGTAGTAGTATATAATTTATATTGTGTATTCTATCGTTAGTTTATTTTTGGAACATTGTTGTTCAAACGTGTTTACCAGCAAACCATAGTGCAAGTAAATTGTTATATAAATATATATTCGATCTCGAGTTTGGAATACAGTTAAACGTTATACACATTTATGTTAAATATAATAATTAAACATTATGAATTAAAAAAATACACAAAAATAACGTTCAATATGTTTAATCTATTTGACGCGTACGCAAACAACTATGGACATTGGTTTTGCTGTAACTACAGTATGCATTATTAAGCAACATAAACGATTATCATGTGTATTAATGTATTTGGCATCGGACCAATGTTTTGAGTCTTTAGATATAGATAAATGACAGGACTTTAATCAAGCATATGTCTACCAGGCACTAAACTGCGACGTCATTAATGTGAATATCGAATAAATTGTGCGTAAATGTGCACCCAAATTCAAAATGATTTGCCGATTTGAAAAATCAGATATTTTTGTCTGCTTATATTCCAGATTAAGTTTGTGTTCGCGAATTTCAAGCGCACGTGTCTTTTGTATGATGAGCAAATGGAAAATTAAACACGTATTAATTAAATGTGGGATGATATTTGATAAAATCCGATGAATAAAAAAAATATCTAAAGACCCAGAACACATAACTGTCTGCATGTAGTGCTTTGTAGTTTTAGTCAGGATTTTCTGTTTTGGTTTATAAGGGACATGTTCACAGATTGCCACGAGGAATAAACTCCAATTTTCCTCACATGTTTCGAATCATATAAGAAAAGTAAATACAATGGAGCGAAATGATACAATGGCAAACATGTATCTTTAAAAAGTAATTAGCATAATTTAAAATTGATACACTTTAAAAAAATACACGATAAAATGGACATCACTAATGTTTCTGCTGTTTTCATTTAAGTTTTGGATTATATGTTAATCACTTTCAAAAGTAAGAAATGTTTACAAAATAAACGTATGAATGTCTAAACGTCGGCATAGCCAAACGGTAACCGAAAGTGACCTGTGATTGTGACAAATTCAAAGCCCATAGCAAAAATCATTGAACTCCCTCGTTAAACTTTTCTTGTATTCAACATTTATTGGTTTGGACTGTACTTAAAATTGTCAGGTTAAGGCTATGCATGATGAACATGCAACACAATCTGTAAGCATTTCCCGTTAATTAGTAATAAGATGTTTAAAGAAATGGTGTTTTGAGGCTTTAGACAAACTAAAACAGATAAGCCTTTAATTATGTATTTTTAGAGTTGCAATACATACTATTCCATTCGTAAGAAAAGGACATAACGATGAAAACAAGATAAAAGAAAAAAAAACGTTGTATAAACATTCATTACCTGTACTCGACACTTCTGCTTGCGCGTGAAAAAACATAGTTGCCTTAAAATTGCTATGAGCGACATCTACACAAAGTACCTGTAGGCGCATTAGCCACATTAGTCATAAAAGGGTTCAATAAAAATGAGCATATTTTCATCGGGGTTTTTAATTCTTGTATTTGTAAATATATGTGTTATATTTCTGACAAAGTACCATTAGAGGAATACGATTGTTCGATATTTTTAATTATCTCAATCTGTACTCTAGAAAGCCGTGAAGACGAAAACGCATAAAGTTAAAACGTAAGCAGTAGCGAAAGAGAGTTGTTTTAATAAAAGCCTCAAGACGCCATGACATTTATTAACTATTTACATGTATGCATGCATAGTATAATAGCTTCAACATTATAGCAATAAATAAATATAGAAAAAAAACAAAGTGTGCGTTTTTGGTTTTAATACGATTTATATAATAATTTGAATCATGTCACCAACATTGCCACTTTAAATCAAATGTGCACATGTATCCAGTTATTATATATATATATATCAACCGCGTAACATTCAAAAGTGTTAGTTTTCTGATCAGCACGTAGTAAAACTCGGCTTGATGTAAGCGTTGACATGAAATTGACAGGTACACTTCAAATACAAAAACAATATCTTATAAATCGTATGTTATGTTGTTAATGCGAAAACAATTTCCTTTTTATCACATAAATTACGAACGATCCGTAAATGTATGCAACTACTTGTAGAATTTAATCAACTCGTTAATACGTTGTTACATTTGGGTGTGTACGATTGTGCAAATGCTATATTATAGTTTAAATTGTGTTGTAAATTGTATTTATTTTTAGACTAGTTAATACATAATATGGGCGTAGTTAATGGGGCCGTAGGGGCGGCAGTTACACCCCACTATTGTGGCTTGTAAAAATATATGTCGTCTTCCCCGAAAGTATTTTTGTCGAAGTCCGTCGTTGAATGCGATTCTGATTGTGACTAATAATGAGGCGTTGACTTGGATTTGTAGTTGTCATCCGACTCGCTTATATACCGTTAATTAGTTTAATGGCCCGATGGTGTGATTGCCCTGTCGCTGTTTTGTGCTGATATCATTTAAAACAGGTCCTCCATTGTCTGTCCTTATAAGTTTTAAGATATACATAACGACGATTTGTTTACTCACAATTGGCTTATTAAATTTTGAAGAAACATAACATGACAGTATTTTTCAGTTTTAGTGGCGATAAAATGATATATTTGACATTGAATATTTTCATTAATCAACAAAGACATTTCTGTTTTCCGTAACGTACATTTGAAATAAACAGCGTTCATTTGACCCAAACTTTGAAACATTGTAATGACTTCGTTATGACGAAGTTAGTATTAGACACAATGTGGTGCGTGTTTTAACACTCATATCAGATAAGCATAATAAGCATAATCACTGCATGATTCGAAAACGCATTATTGTTATAGGATGTTATTGCATTTATTTCGATCGAAATACCTCTTAAAGTAAATACTGGTTGTACTTACCTAGACATAAAGATGTATCTGTTCCAGGATCCCTCAGGCAAGGAACGTAGACACAAAATACACAGGATTATAATGGATACAATATTAGACGTCCGTCTGGTACAATGGCTGCTGTATGACTCCCGATTCACAACCTGACGTTTCCGGTCAATCGATCATTAGCAACCGCACAGTGTCTAATTACACACTAGTACATTTTACCACACCCCCCCCCCATTTTATCTAACGGGGAAGAGACATAGGGTCCTTTCTTTTCAATCTTCAATTCCATTATTTATTTGCTTCATGAAAAATCTGGCCTAAATTAAAATTCCAGGCCCTGGCAATACTTTATTTTATTTTTAATCTGTGGCGCTCTAGTAATTGTTCATTGGCACAAATTATCTCTTCATTCTAACCCTATTAAGATTGTTAAATTGGGCCCAGCATATATTTCCATTTTCTTAAACTTCTATTCAACAACTCAAAAAGTCAAAAACTCAAT